>NW_010583775.1:553954-590030 GCF_000705375.1 Tinamus guttatus | reverse complement strand
CAGCCTTCAAATGTGACAATCATTGCTTCAAAGGGAAAAATTGTCCCCCTTAGTCTTTCAGAATAGGAAGAACAAGAAATAATAAGTTTATATTCCTATAAGGATATTTAAATTGGACATAGGGAAAACATTTCTGAAAGCAAAGACAGTTAAAACACTGAACTCAATAGGCTATGGATGTGGTAGATCACTAGAGTTTCCAGTTGCAAGCTACCAAACATTCTTGGCAGTCATCTGAGGATACCTAGTCTTGCTTTGGAAAGGGGAGTTTATTGTCTGAATTCTTAAGCTGTCATCTAGCCATACTTTTATCATTTTTAATTGTCTATCATTCCATGAGCCTGAGGATTTCAATATTTGCAAATAGTCATCTGATATTTTATTTTCTGCTTGAATCTGAAGAACTAGTTCTTTTTTTCTGACACTATTTATGGGAATTTTATTCTGTAGTACCTGTGTTTCACAGAAAACCAGTGTTTTCTGTGAAACATATTCCTTTGTTCACATGTATACAAAGAACAAACAGTTATGCTTTGTCAGAATGAACTGTATTGTAAGGTAAAGGAAAGAAAATAAAGGAGAAAGAAATTCTGCACTAGAGAACACAGAAACAGTTTTTGCTAAAACTCTGAGTACTTCATCTTTATTCTTTTCTTTTTTTTTTCAATCATTTTCAGAAATGTGGGTGTATTATGAAGCAGAATGATTCTGAGAGTTCACATTTTACTTCTAATTTGCATTAGTGTAGATATTCTCCAATAGAGAAGTAGGTCCAAAATGTCTGGAGAACCTGGTAAACATTGCAAGTATCTAGAAATACAAAAAGCAGTACATGGTATCAAATACACAGTGATTTCATTATATCCAAATGACAGGCAGAAACGTTCAGTGTGGCAAAATGGAAGATTCCTAAGAATGGTAATAAAGAAAGAAGGGTAATTTCAGGTGAATTTTTAGAGAAAGTATCTTAACTAAAAAGACATTAATCTCGACATACTGATCTAATGGAAATCATGCATTCAAAATTATGTTAAACAAATGGTGCATGTAGAATAATACAATTTTTAAAGGAGTTTGACTGATAGCTCTTTTCCATGCTCTGAATTTGGTAATTCTGTGACTTCTACAATAAGTCTTTTTAATTTAAGATTTGCTATGGATCATGGTACACATTAGGGCATAGTCTCAGCGTACTTGTATTGGTGCATTTGACCAGCTCATTTCTCATTGAAATACTAACTAAAGAGGCCTTCTAGTCTGTAATTCCTACTCAGGAAGTAGAAACTCCTGAGAAAGAATTACAATAGAAGACTTAAGACCCATAGCTGAGACACACAGGGCTGAAGTATAAGATAAATTTCTTAGTGTTTTGGTGATTTCCACAGACAGATTATGACAGGGATAGATACCTAGCTTTTCTGAAAATGCTACTTTAGGCAGCTACCAAATCAATTTACTTACCTTAGGCAGGTAAAACAGAAGCAGCATTTCAGGACTTTCATTGCTGGTATGTTAAATATGTTTTTATGATGCAGAGAGAATTTAGTTGTCCAGAGCTACAAATGGCAGGGCTTTTATGAATTTTATTTTCAATTATGCAGTGATAAAGAAAACAAATAAGATCACATTGAATTTCTTTAGTCCTAGGCATTTGATTTTACTTAAACATATACTTAAAAATACTTAGATCTTTCTTCAAAACAATTTATCTATATATCAAACCTTACTAGGAAGTAGTCGCTAGTGATGAGCAGTAGGTTTTTACAGGAAAATCCAAACTACCACTTACTGCTGTAGTTACACATAATAATCACCTTCTACAAGGGTGGTTAGCATAATTTTATTCAGGTACACTTTTTTATATATATACAGAGTAAAAGATTATGGCAAATCTCCCACTTTGCCTTGTAAAACATTGAAGAGAAGCCTCGTCCTCCCTTAGTTCCTTCCATTTCATTTTTGAACCACTGTTTTTCAGCTAGAAAGAGCTTGAATCTCTTCCTTGAATCTCTTTCTGTCTGGCTTCAGGTAATGTACTACCCTATGAGAAAAGTGAGAAAAATTTCTCTGCCTTCCAGCATCTGACCCATCTGATGCAGCCTGATGTGATTCTTTCAATGAATTTGACAAAGCCAGATCTGAACCTCACGTTTTATCCTTGCTAAATCTGCCCAACTTTTCCACTCTTTTTAAGCATATAAAACCCTATCACTCCCGTAGTAATTTTGACCTACATACTAACTATTGCTGCTTTCTTGTTCTTTCATAGGTCACACAAACTTCTAGAAACTTTTTGTTTGTTTGTGTTTCAGCCAATGTATCCTATCGGTTCCTGAACAGAACAGTAGAGGTGGCATTCAAGAAAGGAAGAAAAGAAGGTGTGTTTGGGAGGTCAGAGAATATGTCCACAGTTCTTTAAGGAAATCTAGGACCTGATTAGAGATTCCTAAGTTCTTTAAATAAGGTTGGGTCCTCCTTATCTTGAGTGACAAATCTGTTGCTCTTGAGACTTTTAAGGGCTGTGCGTGTAGTGGTTAAATCAGATGGTGAGGTGCAGTTCTGCAGTCATCTTCTTGGACAGTGGTGTGGGATATGCATCTTCCAGTGATTGGAAGAGAATCTGTTCCTCTTGTTACGCTTTTCACTAAAATGTAACATATCTGGCAATATTTCATAATGTAAATTTAAGATATGAAATGTTCATTTTGGTAGTGGCTATACTGCCTTAAAATGAAAACTTTTTTTTCTCAGCAGCTGAACCATAGTAACTGATTATGTCCATGATCTCCATAATCTATAACCTTTGTTTAATATTTTGATATCTGCAAATATGTGTGAGAGGAAGAAGGAAATGAAAAAAAAAAGAAATAACAAATACAATTCACAGAGCATAATATAGAAAAGTGGAGACTACATAAAAGTAACCCACTGGGATGATACCAAATGAAAGATTAGCCTTATTTGTTAGGAATCAATTCTTGCAAAAAAAATGGGCCAGGGTACCTTTGCATTCCGAAGCAGTAGGGATGCCTATTGAACTAACAAATAGGCTGCTTTTCCTGTCAGCAGGTGCCCTGTTCTAGGTCTGTGTGCAGTCTGGTGTGCAAAATCTAAGCATGTTCCATACACTGCTTTCCCTTGGCAGCGTCTAATGGCTGTGTGGTCTTGTGGAGAAAAGAATTTAAGCGTATGTATGAAACTCATTCCAGTATCTTTTTGCTGGCAAAATTTCAACGTCTCTTATAATTTTCTGAAACCTTGCCACATCACTGAGGTTTTCAAAGCCCAAGAGATGATTAATTTAAAAATGTTTAAGATTACAACCAAACCAATCTGACCCTCGTTTAGCTTTTAAAAATAAAGGTGGTTTGAGATATAACTGTCCATTTTATGGCTACGTTCTTGGTTTACCCAACTTAAATTTGCTTAGCGTGATTGAATATTGATGCTGAGATACCCATAACAAATACTCATGAATAGAAATGTCCCTACAATTGTTATTTTATTTTCCAACATACTTAATCTGTTTAAAATATTATAATAGAATATAAAAGTCCTATTCATTTGGACAAAAGTTAAGAAGATCTAGCTGTTCTGTAACATTTTTATTTGTCAGTTTAGTAGGTCTGAAAGACCTAAATTCTTTAGAGTATAAATCTTTAACATACAGTACTTGCAAGTTGGTTTTGTGACCAAGTTATTCCAAGAGAATTAGGATTTAAAAGGAATTTCAGTGCATTGGCTACTTCAGTTGCCTGTCCACATGCTTATCTCCTATGGTAACAGAAGACACAAAAGCATTTATAGTGGGTAATTCACTGTCTCACATTTTGTCTCATTTGCTATGTCCTAAGAACACACACACAGAGGCAGTGCTTCCTGCAGATCCAACTTGCCTCATGTTATCTTTTTCATAACCGCATCCCCTCAGTCTTCCAGTCTGACTCCATGCACAGCAGTCTTTCTCTAAGGTAATTATTTTCACATTGCAATTTCTCTTCAATGTATGTATTCAACCATGCATCTTTTATATGTACATCAAAGGTAAGTATTTGATAGTCTAATTTATCCTCAAACCCTCTTTTGTGATTAATGTAGTCAGGAATCTTATGAAGCACTTGAAGGAGAAAAAATTCTAAAGCTTAACAACTTGTAGGTTCTTACTTTCAATACATGGATCTTCTAAGCAGCCAATTTAACCATTCCACATTCAGGATGACATACGTATCAGCTCTTAGGAATTTTCTTAGGGTATTAAAGACAATAAAATATTTAAATAATACTTTATTTTCATACTCAAATCAGAGAAATGAGTAAGAGCATAAGACGAAGCTTAAACAGTAGACGCATGGTAACTCTAAAAGGAAAATTATAAACAAGAATCATGTGTTAGTTCTTCCTTTGGCAAAAACTCCTATTGAGTATAGCCTGAACAGATTGAGGCCTTAGTAACTGCACTAATATTAAACTTTAATGATGGACTTGTGTTCATTGAAGTTCATGGAACTTATGAATATGTTTCTAGTTAAATATATACTAAAGTGTTTTGCTGACTAGGGATAGGTTCCTGAATCAGAACCTGTTATAATATATTCTCACTTTTTCTGTAAACTAATTAATTTCCTGCTGTTATCTTTTCATTGTTCTTTCTCAAGTGCATGGTGACATTTTGTCATATTCACCTATTTTAGATGAAAAGATGGTTTCATTTTTTAAATCAATATTGGCTTTTTGGACTTATCTTTGCTTTCATTAATACCTTGCTGTGCAGAATATATGAAGATGGTCACAGCAGAACTCTCTTTAATCCTCACACTGGGTTATGTCTTTGATCATCTATTAACTGAGACTATAGTATATTAACTTTCAGCTGAGTCAAGATAAAAGGTTTCTGTGAGAGGAAAGTTTCTTTCTTTGCCATTCAGCACTCTTGGATATTAATAACAAGCAATATGTGAGCTGTCTTTTCTTATAAACAATGTAGACCAGAGAGAACTAACACTCAAACACATTTTTCTGCATGGACTTACTATGTTTGATACATTGACAGAACTTCACATCATATATCCTTTAAAAGACAAAGCCCTTGAAGAGGGCAAAAACGGAAAAAGCATATATAGGCTTTGAAGATGCAAGTAAACTGACGTCATTATAGATTAGTGTGAAAGAGCAATGCTTGGCACAATTTTGTGAAGTTTAACTTGAATGAGTAGTTTAAAGGGCTCTTCCAATAGGTTCACTTGAATCCTATATCAGCTTTAAGTGAATGAGACAAAAGGATGTAGCTAATGCTATGCTTGAATAGGCCAGAAGCCTATCTGGTTCAATATTTCTAATATTCTAACAATGACAAGAATCTGTTATTTCTGAGAATATCTTCTTTGGAATTAGCAGGTAGAATTAGGTATGCTTGAAGGAATCTCACAACTACATTTGTAATTTGAATTTTCATAGTTACATATTGGTTT
This sequence comes from Tinamus guttatus, assembly GCF_000705375.1. The sequence goes on along the minus strand of NW_010583775.1, from coordinate 584,562 downwards.
AGCCACTGAAATACAAATGTTACTATCTATTTCTAAAATGGATAGGCATTTTCATAGCTGGGACCAATCTTGATATGCTAAATAGTTATTTAGTATGTGCAACCATTTATAAGAAAAATTTTAAAATCTTTGCCTCATCAACTTCCAATGCTTCCAATTCATTCAACTTCCAATCAATTCTAAAATTCATAGGTTAATTAGAAATTATGAACATGAAGTTTTAATAGCTTTGGATTTTTTTTCATTTTTAATTCCATGAATGTTTCTTTATTCTCATGTTTTTGGATAGGGAGCATTTATATTCTGCAAGAGAGTGTATGGGTGGCAGCCTAGTCCTTGGTTGCTACCCTTCAGTACTTGGTTAAGATGCTGGAGCAGTGTTGCCCATTAAGGAATGCTTTATTTTCTTTTTTCTTTTTTTTTCTCTGTTAATTGAATCTGATATTTGTTCATACTTCTTTGTGTAAACTTATTATACTTTCTGGACTCCTATTTCTTCTTCTTACGACTGTAGTACTTCCTGTAAAATCTTCTTGGTTGTGGAATTGAATTTGAAAAAAAAACATAGCAAACAGAGTGTTCACAGAGTGGAGATTAGAAAAAAAATATTTTTCATCCAGCAAGAAGCCTTTAAAATGTATTTCTCCTACATTTAAAACCTTGAATTTTTTTTAGAACCTGCTGCTGCTTCACTTATCATTGATTAATTTTACTATAGCCAGTAACTGTGATTACTGCTCTAGGTATCCCTGCTGGAGCAGGGAGGATCGACTAGATGATCTCTAGAGGTCCCTTCCAACCCTAAGTAAGTATTCTGTGATTCTGTGATTAGCAGCTCTTCTGAAAAGTGACAGTGCTTCTGAGTTCTTTGTAGTAGAACAACATTCTTTTTATTTTACTTATTCTCTTTTTAAGCAAGTGACACATTAACCTGAAACAACCACTGTCTCTAGAGTAGTTCTTCCTAGGAGGGGATCAACAAGAAACACCTATATGCTCTTATTTAGCATATTTTCTGTTTCTATGATACATTTTTTGATTTTTTTTAAATTTTCTTCAACAAATAAATACTATGATGTGAGTAGTAATACCAGGAGGTAGCAGCTAGGATGCGCTCTATTCCCCATTACAATGTAATGATCACATGTTTTATCTTTATCTGATGAGCAGAGAAAAAGAATCTGTTAGGATGTATGTAATATTTTATGTTTTCACATCTGTACTGTATTGGAGACCATAGGGATAATGCAGTGGAGTACGCAGTTCAAAACCAGGAGTGTGTTAGATTATGCAATAGACGCAGTATTTTATAACAAGAGATGTGAAAGGTAAGCTGCAATTCCCCTAAAGTCCATCTTGCCTCTAATCAGTGACTGAAGACTTCATCGAATTTTCATGCAGCAAAGAAAGTTACATCCTTGCTATGTATGAGAAAAGCTTTCTACGTCTGGGACCTGCTCCTGCTTACAAAGGTGGGAAGAGTAGAGGAACACCCATTTTAGCCGGCAGAATCAGTGGAAGGAAGGCTTAAGTTGCTAGAGAAAGATTTGACCCTAACGTAAAAGAGAGTAAAAGATAGCTGACATATCAAAGAAGCTGAAAAAGTCATCATACATGACATGATTTTGAATAATAAAATCTTAAAAAGAAGAAAAACATTCTACCATACAGTTTTAGCATAGCACAATATGGATGTATATTTGCATATATATGTGTGTGTGTGTGTGTCTGTCTGTCTATCTGAAATAACTGCTGTAGGGAACTACAGTGAAGTCGAGGAAGCACTTTGCTAGCACGAATTTTTCTGCTAAGTAAGAACATGGGGCCATTTTGACAGTAATTTGAATTTCAAGTGCAGACCAAAAGACAATCCTGAGAAGAGACTTCAAGGCAGACTGCAGGCTGTTTCTGATGAACATAGTTCAATTCTCTTTAATTTTTAATTCTCAAAAAATTCTAATTCTCCTACTGGAAGTCTATCAGAGAAATTTGAAAAGTATATGGAAACATAATAAGAACAGCGGGTTAGAGAAACCTAACATGAAGCAGAGACAAATCGTTATTATCAAAGAAACAACTAGTCTTATACAAAGTTTCTCCTACAAACCATTTTTCAGGTCTGCTTCCAAGATGAAAGTAATCTTCATATATAGATCATTAGGAATCTAGTGGGGGAAAAAAAGATGAATACAGATTTTTTTTTGTCATTTTAATCAATTTCTAAGTGCCCCATGACCAGTGAATATTTTTCAAAGCTTCAATGCTTTCAGTGGAGAGGGTAAGTGTCGTTAGAAAAGGAGACACAGAAAGGCTAAACAATTGCCTACCTGCTGGAAAGGGAAGTGGAATGTATCTGTACATTTGGAAAATGAATCTGTTTTAAAGAATACAACTATTCAGATGTTCAGGAATTGAGTTAATTTCACACACCTATAGTTGTCTAAATATATATTAGTGGCTCATGACAGTGATTTTAAAAACTCATCTGTTTCTTTTTAACTTTGAAAATTCTTTTGATACTAACCATTCTCTGTAAAAGTTTCTGCATTTGATTCCTGAATTTTGGGGGCGAATCAGTGAATAAATTCAGTGGTGATTCTCTAATGAAACCTCCAACACAGGTGAAACAACATACCTCTGCGAACGAACACACTTGGTCTGTCTCCTGGCAATATGTAGAAGTTGAATGGCTTTCTGAATTCCTTCAAACTCATATTGGAACACCTTTCAAACTGCATTTTCAGCTCAAGGATGTTTTGTATGGCAAACCCATATAATCACTATGGTCTTCTCAAAGCCAAATTGGAGCTAGCAGAGTAGCTCATTCACTTGGAGTGATTAAGCAAGGCCCTCTGGAACACCCCCAAAATATTTTTTTATGCTTCAGGTATCTTTACTGGATACAGAAGTCTGGGTCCATTTTGTTAGCACACTGGTACTGACATACAATGTTTCATTTAAGTTATGGAAAGTGTTCATTGACTTAAAGCTTGCTTGCTGAACTTGGCTGTTACGAGTAGCTCTCTGAAGTTCCAAAAGTCCAGGAAAACAGGGATAACAAGATCCTGAGGCTAGAATGTCAAGTAAGTAATGGTAATTCGCTAGTGTATTGCAGCAGATAAATCAGCTTTGCCATTGCTTTGCTCCACCAGATTGCTCACATCTATTGAGGCACACCAGTGTGTGTATGTGGCTCAGTGTTGGAGGAGATCCTTGGGAATGAATTGTCTGTGCTTTGCATAGCTGTGTTCTTTCTTTCTTTCTCTGATTTTTACCCTTTTCCTTTTCATAAGGGATCACCTGCTCCCTTATAAAACTTTTATAGTTTTTTTTTTTGCATGAGTTTAGGAAAAGCAGTACCATGTCAATGCGATAATTACAAAGAAGGAAATATGATTCACAGCATTCTAAAGGAGAACATACTTCCACCACTGCAATTTATTGAATGTTAGCCAAAATCCATGTGATGACTAATAAAGCTTATTAAAATATATAGGCAGTAATTATATTTTTCCATCATAATTTTTTTCTAATGAGCCAATCAATTTAAATTAATGTGGAATTTTTTTTTTCTGGTTGATGTTTCTTCAACATCAGTCTTCTGTACAATTCTGTTAGCAGTTCTCTCATTAAGCTATATATTACATTCTAGTACTCTGTCCTGAAAGTTAAAATATATATATATATTTACTGCCTTTGGAAACCAAGTTCCTGATGAATTTGTGCTGCCAAATCTGCCTGATCTTGTTCATTTTTTTTTCTGATTACCGCGAGACCTCATGCAACCTTGTGGGTGCCTGAGCAGAACACCTAGACAGCTGATGAGTCAGCAGTTCTGAAAACAAATAAGACTTGTTTCACACACCAAATCTGTTTTCCTTTGAGATTTTAAGGGTGTGAAGGAATTTAATTTGTCACACTGATAAAACTGTTTTTGAAATGTTTTTTTATACAGGGAATTTGTAAGTAAGTTACTCTTTTAAGGTTAAGGAAAGGAAAATCAATTGCAAATTGTGAAAGATACAGTTGCTCATTTCCGGGACTGAGATTTTATGCCATCAAAGAATGTAAAGAAGAGAGCAACTGTATATAAACAAGGCATTCATATTAACACAAGGCTTCATTCCACAGAGTCAACATAAATGACAGCTGCTAGAATCCTAACATCTGTGTGGCCATCTCTGCACAGGGTGGGAGAAGGGAAAAATGAAGTTCTGGGGGAGATCTGTGTAAATACAGTGATTTGTTTTTCAAGAAAATACCTTGCATTTTAAATCTTTCCATGTGTTTTGTAGGTTTTTTTTTTTACATATTAGCCTTTGATGATAAAGTAATTAACATAGAAAAATGATGATTATTACTTAATATTAAAAATACATATTTAATATATTATATGACCATGAAAAAAATATAAGAAAAAATAATTCTTAGAGAAACTTCAAGCCTACTTGCAACATTTTATAGAGAGATCTTAAAATCTAACAGCTTATAAGAACCAGTGTGTGCACGGACATAAACATATATTATACATAGATAAACATACAGATTTTGTACATATATTTAAGTCTATATTGTATAGAAATATATATATATATCCTTTCAGAATGGAATTAAATTTATGTTTTACCTTGAAATACAATCATATTAGTGATATATACTATAAAGAGGGTCTTTCCTTATAGGTTTCTGAATAGGCTTCTTTTGAAATTATTCAGGTAAAAAGAATATGCTTTTAAGAAAACAGATCTGGAGAATGATCTGCAGTTATCTTTCATCCAAAAAAAAATAAATAAATAATAGCAAAAACACCAGAGAGAAGTGAGCTCTCCTCACACGGCTGACTATCCAGTCAATCGAAACTGAAATTTAAGAAGAGTGCTCTTTCTGGTGAAGTATGGTGCCATTTTCATTTGTAATTTTGCCATACTAGTCCCTACTGGCAATAACCTAGCATATTTGGAGTCAAAAAATAAACTTGCACGGCAGATAGAAATACACATTCCAACATGAATGTACAGACTTTTCTCAGTCCTCTCCCAAGTCATAAAGCTGTACAAATAATAGAAACTTATTAATAAACACTCCCAGTAGTTTTGGGAATAGGCATAGATTATGCCAGATATCCTATTCCCCTTCTGAGTCTTGAAAAGCATCATCATATAAAGGATATATTCTCCTGGTGTTGCAAAGCCTGTTCAGGTACTGTGGCAAGTTATCACAAGTTGAAAAGGGACTTAGAAACTCCATTTTTTCTTTTCTGCCCTGATCTCTCCTTTCATTGGTGAGGTTCCATATATCTGTTCTTTCTGAAGGATCCAGCTCATCCTTGACTTCCCTGGTTAATGAAGTTTGTGAATAGAAAATTAATTGTGGAAAGGATGCTTTTTTGACTGGACTCTACAGAATAACAAAAAGACTATGAAATTCGTATATAAAAATTGGAACTGTTTGAAGCAGATAGAATTTTGAATTGATGGTGATTGATAAGAATAGTTTGCAACTTAAAACAGGACCTTGGTGATAAAGTTGCTAATTGAAGAAGTCTAATGGAGGACAGCAGAGACAGGGCTGCAGTTGTACTCTGCTTGTCTTTGCATCTGAGGATGCCTTGCTGTAGCACGGTGCTCAAAGCTAGAGCAGGAATCTGTTAAAAAAGGCAGTAAGCAGCCTGGAATATTAAGTATGTTGTGCTACAGCTTATTGGGAACCTACTTACCAGCAAGTAAAAGAATGGAATAGAATTACAAGCTAAATGGGGAAAAATGTGGTTTGATCTCTAGGCCAAATGGAACAACTGCCTTAGAATAAAATTACTGCTTTTGAGTGTCTGGAGACCATCATAGTATGCACTGCAAAATAGGTGTAATTTGAGACTCCCTAAAAGGCTAGCATATAAAATGCTTTAGAAGATTTTTTAAAAATATGTTTGTACAGTTTGGCTTGGCAGATTTGCCTCATAATTTTACATGTTGGCTAAAAGCTGTGAATATGATTTTTTCTGTATCTTCTGTGACAATAAAAACCTGATCTGTGCTCTTCAAACCACTTGCTGATTTATGTGGTGCCCGCATCTTGGCTGGGAGGAAAAATATTAGAGTCATAAAGGGCAATCAGTCTGGCCTAGCTGGGCTCAGAGAGCAGAGCAATTGCTGCAATAAGTGAAATCAGTGATTACTTGCTTGCTTAAATAGAGAAATAAGAAAGAAAATAAATTGCTTGGACTTGTTTTGACGGCTAAGTGCTATACTGATGTTGCAAGAAGCCTCGACCGGCACGGCAGCTTCTTAACAGGCCCTAATTTAAGAATGTGTGCAAGGGGGATTGTATGATATATGAATGATTTGTATATAAATTCATTAGACTGATCTAATGTGACCACTCTGCATTTCTATAGCTGGGATCAAAATCCACTTGCAGTCTGAATCTCCAAATCCACAGATTGTGTCTGTGTATTGGCTTTTCTGGTGGATGAGATAAAATGATCTTGTGGTGATTTGCATTGTGGCTGGCACAGACTGCCATATTGAACAGTGGTGTCCTTAGAAAATATAGACTACATTTATATCAATAAATTAAATGATGTCTGCAACAACTAGCTCTCTCCTAAATGGTGCAGGGACCATTTTCAGGGACCATTCCTGGTAGGCAGCTTCCTCTTTTTGGAGCCTAAATGTTCAGTGGCCTAGACATGGGCCATTCTGTGCCAGCTGGACGCAGAGCCCAGCAGTGCCAGGCACACTTAATTTGCTAGCAGAGACACAGCCATATGGTCCCAGCTCTCGCAGTAGCCACGGCCGTTCGGCTCTCTCCCAGAGGTTTTATTTTGTGCCATCTCATCTGGAGCCTCTTCCTTGGATTGTGAAGCAGGGCTGATTTCCTCGAGTGTCCCACATCCTCGTGATCTCAGAAGAGCAGGCACTCTTGTTCAGTAAGAAGACCTTTTTGGTTGACCAGGATGGAGTAGCCTGCTCTTTTGAGGACTGTAAATCAAGAATAAGACATTTGGCTGTTTGGTAGATCAGCTGAAATGCTTCTTGTCATGAGTGGCAGGAAATAAGAATAAGCCTCTGCTCCAGTTTTCCTTCTCCTGTTTTATTTTATTAGAGTGGCTGTTTGCACAGTGGCTGGGATCCAAGAGATCTCATATGTGGTTTTCTTCTCCAAAGATGATGCAGGATCTTAGCACAGGGCCTTCCCTAAGCAACAGGCAGAATAGCTGGATGAAGCTTAACCTCGGGCCTGTGTTTCAACTATGGGATAGCATCTGCACAGTGAAACCCTGGAGCAGTGCACATCATAGTGCTGCTAAATAGTCTTCTGGCTGGCTGGCCTAATAGTCTCCAAAGCAATAAAAGGTGTCAGGGGGCAGCAGCAGGAGCTGACAGACTTACAGCACTTGCTTTGGAACTATTCTTGTTACAGGTGATTTACTATAATTTTCAGTAAAACCATTTCCAAAATGTGTTTGCTTACAAGCACTCAAACAGCATGATTCACAACAGAATGTTATTTATGAACACAAGTCACGTTAATCAAAAGTAACTTGAAGTCATCAGTAATTAATTTTAGCCTGAGTGGCCTGAGTGATCATAGATGTAGATGTTTCAGTGAACCAAAATACTGTTCCTAGTTCCACCATAATCTGAAATTTCAGAAAACTGCTTCTTAATAATAAACATGGAGCTGATTCTATAACTGATTGTTCAAGTACATCTCTAGGAAACATGACATTATGTGAAAAATCTGTAAATTTTAGCTAGTTCTCTTTAAAAACTCAACCAAGAAATGGAAGTTTCTAACATAGGTAGGAGGAGTTTTATAAAAGATAATTTAATATTTAAATTAAGCCAAACATCCCAAGAAGCAGAAGACTCAGTAAAAGTACCAAAATCAAGAAACAAAACAAAAAATAAGCAACGTTTTCTTCCAATGATTGAAAGTCTAATGAATTTTAAAGATAAATCCATGATTCTTTGGGAGTAAATAATGTTCGAATTTGTAAATAAAGTTGAAGTTGTAAATAAAGGTAGGAAAAATATGTATGTTTTGTCAGTCATTAAATAATACAAATATCAATAAATGCTTCACTTCTTGAAATATTTTATTAATTGTACTAGCCCGAAATAATTCTTTTCGTAACACAGTAGCATGAAAAAACAGTCATCATTTAGGTTCATGAAATTCTGAATATTTATTTTCACTTTTAGACATATATTTATGAAATAGACAGAATGATCTCACAGTTTACTTAAGCAGAGACACACTAGTCAGCAAGAAATGTGTATTTTTGAGAGAAATGTTGAGTTAATGACGTATTCAGGCAAAACAGTGAATTAAGACAAATAATCAGGTATTTAATCATTCATTTAAAATGTCCACTGCATTTCTTTTGGTTATCCATTTCTGTCTCTATGAAAATAGAAGTGGCCACAATTTTAAGTAAAACTTTTGACCTATTCTAACTCTTAGAATTAAAAATAAAACTCAAAAAAAAACCCCACCAAAAACTTATGTAGAACTATTATTCTTCTATAAGGTATTATTCTTGCTGTCCATTTTTTTTTTTAAAGCTCAATAAGCATAACTTCACATGAATGTTCTTAGTTGATATAGACAGAAAAGGCAGAAATCTTAAAAGCTAAAGTGAACATTATGGTGAAAAAGGCAAAAAAGACTTGTGTTTTTGCATAGTCTTATATAGCATTGTGAATAAATTGAATTATCTTATATTATTTGAGTGCTTCCATGTAGGAGTTTTGCCCGTTCTTTCCTTTTTTTCTCTCCAGGACAAACTTAATGGAAATATCCCAGATTTTCTCCACAGTAGTTTAGAGGGCTGCCTGCAAAAATTTTATGTTAAAAGTTGGACTAGAGGAGAGGTTTTGGCGTCAGTACTGGAAGTCTCTCTCTATGGCACCTTTGTGAAGTAAACAGAAAACAGCAATCCCTGATAAAGGTTACTTGGACGCAGACCAAAAGTGACAGAGAAATTCTTTTTCCACAACAGTCTACTGGATTAACCACTGCAGTGTTTTTCACAGTAGCTTTGTTTTATGTCAGAGTGATGTGAATAGACAGGAAAAAAAAAAGTAGAAACAACAGAATTTTTAACCTGAAAGAGACACAGCAATAAATTTCATAATTTATTGAATCTTACTTTTGATTTCTTACCTAGATATTGAGAAAATATTAGAGAATAAAATCCTTGTCCGGCTTAAACAATCCTGGGACATTAGAAATGGGCAGTGTGAAAATGGCGCTCCCTTTTTATGGCATATACGAGAAGAAAAAAAGTGAATTATTTCTATACAGTGGAAGTAAAGGCCTGCTAAATGCTGCTGTTTCCAGTGGTTCTCAGCATAGTGTGGTGAGCTATAGTGGCATAGGGAGCCATCCTGCAGGGAATCCCTGCACGCTCCAGCTCCATAGTGCTCTGGCACATAAAATGCCTTGGGCTGAGCCCTCTGCATTACGATTACGGTAGCTGGAAGAAGACTTGTGCTCAGCAGTGTCTCTTCTTGTAGAACTTCGCTGAATTTATAGCAATTTTTGAACTTGACTCATGCAGCACCTAATTAAATTTAAAGTAGAACATACTTATGTCAAAACCTTTGAACCTCAAGTTAGGTTTTACTATTTTAGGAGCAATTTAGCATACCAAAAGAATTATAATTTTTTAAAAAATCCCTCCCGTACTAATTCTCTTGTTTTCAAATGAATATATACATATGTATATATGATGTGAATAGACAGGATATAGGAATAAATATGTATATATAGGAACTTAATAGGAATAAATCTATGATTTTTGTTAGTTTTAGGGGATACTCTCAAAACCTAAACATTCTTATTTACACTGTTGAGCTTCATTTTAAATATTGAGATGAACCCTTAATTTAATTCCCCTAACACTTAGGGAATTAATTAGTCTTTCATTTCTAGTCAAGGTTAATGGAGTCAAATGCTAAACCACTGTCCTGTGGATTAAGCAGTTGACCTTTATTAACACTATTTTCCATTTTCCTGCTTTTTACTCTTTGACATTTTTCTTTATTTATTTAACTTCTCATCTTAGGTTTATAGCCCCTTTTCCAGAGTACCTCTAAATATTTCTGTTTGCGTGTTTTCTAAATCTTACGCAAATATATAAAAATATGTAGACCATTTTTTTCCAGTGTACAGAGAATCAGTGGAATCACTAACACTTCCCAACATCCTTGAGAAATTTGGCTGCCATTAATACACTGGAAAAAAACCCAAAATTTTCTTACACTGATTTCTGTGAACATATAATAATAATAATAACCTCCAGCTCTTCCTGAGATAAGAGATAAATCTGGAGTTTAGTCTTCCCTTTCCTTATGAAATTAAAAATAAAATGAATTTTTGTTAAAAATATTTTTTAAAAAATCATTTGTAATATATATCTGTACTTTCTCCATAGTATACAGACTTAGGTATGGATTTGGCAAAAAGTGATTATCAAACCTTACTATGGGAATTTTAAGTTCTAATTCATCCTACAGCATTCTAACTAGCAGAATTGTTTTACTGATAACCTTCTGAGGTGTTTGCATTCTAAACAATATAAATGAGGTCGAATTAAAAGTTAAATTAAAATTCAGATAATCAAAATATTGAAATAGAAGGTATCACAGAGGATAGATTCAATAAGTCATAAAAGTAATTAAAAAAAATCTTGCATTACCACTCATCCAGTTTACATTATCTAATTTGTTTTAATAACAATTAATTCTGAGTGCTAGGAGGGGTGGCAGGTGAACAGCGAGCAGGGGAGGATCTTCTGCATGGGCATTTAAACAGGAAACAGTGTTTAGGACCCCTTTGCTTTAATGCATTAGTAAATCTTGAACACTTTAGGCAGTTAAAAAATATCTGATAGAGAAACGTTTAGGCATGAATAATTAACAAACTCTTATTCATTCTTCAGCCTACATACTTTATAAAGTGCAAATTTTGGTCAATGGAGTAGATAAAAAGCCACCAGAAGGTGCTACTGATTTTATTGATTACTGTGTTTTTACTTACGTGCATTGTGTGGGACTTAGCAGTTCATGCAGACCTTAAATCACCTAGTCAGAGTGTAGCTGTAGCTCTTATGTAAAACAAATTCCTTGTGAGGAAGTTATCCAACAAAGCACGTGCAAATTGCATGCCTTCTGATATCCGAGCCCGTCAGAATCAAGGGCAAACTCCAAAGAGAGGAACTGAAACTGGTGTCCATAGCACCAACACGTGGGTCTGCTGCGAAGACCGCTTCCAAGACTGATCCCTCACAGAGTAAATGCCATTCCAGGGTCAGTTACTTTCTATAAAGAAGATACCTGGAAGATTGCTGTGGATTTATGGCACTAGGGAGAAGGGAGCAAGTGTCACGTTTGAATTCTATCTATCTGCACTATTAAAAATCAGGAAAATTTTAACCAGCTGATTTGAAGAGGGCTTTTGTTTCTAAACAGAGGCAACTGAGAAAAATGAGGAAGAAGTGCTGCTTTATAGAGGGAGGGATGTAGGGAGGTTCTGAGAGTGGACCTTTTCACACTGATCCTGCTAGTGAAATCATTTTGCTCAGGAAGTTATGGATTGCTTTTCCATGAGCAATCGTGGGTTCCCGCATATGTTTCTGTGTTTCTGAAAGTCTGCAGATGCTAAGCCATCGACCATTTCTAGCTGTCACACTGCAGTGGCTAAGCTGCTGTCTCAAAACCAAAACTACTGGACTTGAGCAAGAGGAAAAGAATGAGTGCATTGCAGCTCAAGGGTATTTTATGTTACAATTCTGTGAGTTTTGTGAACTTCAAGTAATAGTACTAAAGCGATAAGTTCCTGTGTCACTGTCAGGAGACATTGAGGTTAGCAGCTCTTCTCTTTCAAAAAGTTCCTTGGAGGATGTCGCATGCTATTTACACTGTTTTGTGTGTTAAGCATTATGGTTCTTAACGTAATTGTTTCTTTCTGGAAATTATGAGAGCCACTGAGTTCTGTTTATTTGGACATGGAAAGTATGGTCCTCGTGTTTAACTCCACACAATGTTTTTTCAAAGTGCAGGGCTCTTGTGTGTGTATGAAGCGAAACTTCAGCTGAGATGCTAGGCAAAAGAGAATATAAAAGTTTATCATACTGCATCAACATCCTTTTCCTTTGTTATATTTGCAGGCTGGCAAGCTTTTCATTTTAGATAATATGTGGAAGTATCTTTTTATATTGAAGGACTACATCTGCCTATAGTCTGTATCACACAGAATGTACTTTGTATTGTAGCCTCATACATCTTTTCATTTTGGAGATATAGAAAAAAAAAATCAGCACAGAGGGTTGAGAGGGGATGATTTGTTTCCCCTCCTGACTAAGATGTATAAGTTTCTCTTCTCCTCTGTATGCTAGCTGTCTGCCTAAAGGTGTCTGAGAGTTTTCCTAGTATTCTAGGGATCAGATTTATTATTATTATTTTTCCTATTTCATATAAGAAAGTTTTGATTTACTCCTCCTAGAACACAATCATGTGAAAACAGGGATATTTCAGGTTGGCAGTGTTCTTCATTAAACTGGCATTTTGTATTTGAAGGAATGTAACAAATGGAAAAGAAATAATGTCTTCCTTTGGACAGGTAACTCAGTAAAATGCTTTTTTCCGCCCTGTAGATGCCTCTTGATTTCTAAAGTAACCCAAAGAAAGCCCACATCCGTTGTAAAGAACTACTGTTTTTAGTAGCAGTAAGCCAGAAAGGTACAGTGTAGCCGGCTAAAAACTTGTGAAGTGTAGTGAAGGAACATACTCACAAATACAAGACCAAAAGATTTGACATAGAGTCAAAGCTAATTAGAAAGTGTTAAAATTGGTAAACACATTTTTCCCCTTCTTATGAGAGGCTACTGACTGCTCCTCAGCCCCTAGAAGTTTGGATTCCAGCTAAATTTTGACTGACTTAGTGGATGTGCTTGCAGAATGGTCAGAGGAACCTGCAGCTTTCGCTAGGAGTCCAAATCAGAAGTATACCTATCTTGTACCTAAATCCTGTTCAGGATTTAGGATCCTGTCTTGTGCTTATTTCCATAACTCTCTCTTGCCTCTATGACCCTCTCAAATCACAGATGGGTGTGATGCACTGAAATCCTCTTGAGCAGAGGGAAAAACTGTATTCAACCACTGGAAAATGAATCGTCCTGGATGACTGCTTTAAGGCAGAGGATGGGCAGCTACTTCTTTGTCTGTGGTTTCTAACAACAGACTACTTCAACTTCAGGACATGCTGAGGGTTTGTGAAACCCCAATTAAACTGAGGCCTTCCTTGGGACCTTGAATAAGGGAACTTGGAAAGCAATAGATCTGGTGACTCAGTTCTATCTTTGATATTTCCTGTTGGATAATTTATATGGCTCCCTCTGGGCACACTGATGTTGTGTATTGTCATCTTATATGTTCATCTCTTAACTCTCGGAATAGAAAAACTTGTTGAAGTAAGCACTGTGCTTATTTTATTTTATTTTATTTTTTAACTAAACAAGGATGAATGGCAAATGCTCTGGTACAGAATATTGCAGGTTTTTAATGAACCTGGAGAATTTGCGAAAAATCTGTGGAAAGAAACTTCGTAAGGATAACTCTTCCATAATAATAATGATAACCACATCCAGGAAAGATCAAGTTGCCCATGTAAAGAAACTTCGTAAGGATAACTCTTCCATAGTAATAATGATAACCACATCCAGGAAGAAAAAGATCAAGTTGCCCATGTAACATGTGGAACAACTGGAAGCCTATAAATACTGCAGGAAAGAGACTAGAAGATTCAGCAAGACTCTTAATGTGAGTTATTTTTGCCTTGTAGTTTGAGGAGAGGAGCGACCACATTGAGATGTAGTTCAGTGTAGTTGGTAGACAAGATTCCACTCGTTCTAGAGTCAGTTAACCTCTACTGGAGTACTGCCCAGTGCAGAGCCAAGAGGAAGATGAGCTGCAGGGTTTCCACCAGAGAAGTGTGACATCCATTTTAGCATTTCAAAATATGAGGTGTGAGAAAAGAAATGGGCTTGCCTTCTCTATAAAGGTTAAATCTGAGAAGTGTAAAGTGGTAGATGTTCCAGTTTAATCAGAAGACCGAGTAACTATTTTTCCTATCAGTGAAATAAGAGGAAATCACATCCTCTCTCCTCTCGATAAAAAAAGTGTTTAGGTTTGATAATCAGAAGAAAATTCTTAGTGACTTTCAAAAGACATGAAGGAATATCTTTCAGTGATTACTTTTAAAAGAAATTTAACAAGCATCTGCTAATCCAGGCATAGCTGTATTATAGATGGAGTAGATGATCTCTTGCAGTTTGCTTCCAGACATGTTTCCTTTGGTATCCTTTTTGCATAAGAATAGTAGCTTAACAATCAATTTGTCACTAACCTTCATGGTAAAACTCATCCCAAGGCAAGAGTCTTTATTGACTGCAGGTCCCTGTTTAGGCACTAAAGCAGGTTTTAAATATTTCAGTCGGCTTTTGAGGGGGAAGAACAGTCAACAATCTGTCTGTGCCATTTTCTAATTTATCAAATTAAGCAAATATGAAATAAAGAGTAGCATATCTTTGGGGATATACACTTGGGATTTTACTTGCAGTGAGGATCACCATGTTTTAAGGGACTTTGAAAGCACCATTCTTACACAAAATAGTGCATGAAGCAGAGTAGCTTTCAGGGAAAGCTACTTTCTCTTGTCAGTACTTTTAAACACAACAAAATTTCAATGTGAGTTTTTTCAATGCCATCTGTGTGACATTTTAGGTAGTCTTAGCCTTAATGTGCATACTGTGCTGGAATATCATCTGTCTGAGTGTGTCAAGTGGCAGATGAAGAAGCTGAGTCTATCCACGTCAGAGATAAATTATCAATTCTGATCGACTGTGACAGGATATACAACAAAATTTAGTTTGCTTGCAAACAGGATGTAGTTTGGATGTAAGCCTGGAAATTCTTTGTCCTTGGGTCTATGATAAAATAAATGCCAAATAGCTCAGCATTTCTTCAAGCACGTTTTCAGGCTTTCACCCAAAGGAAGCAGCCACTTTGATGATCAGCTTTATCAAATTTTACTGATGCAGCAACTGGATGAATGAAAAGGTATGTGTAAAAAGGCTAGCAGAAACACACGACTTAAAAGAGGGTGATGAAGAAGTAGTGTGGGTGGGAAGGATATTGTCAGTTGTGAGCTTTTGGACAAGAAGATTAAAGAGTGAAACACTGGAGGGGAAAACAGCTTTAAGGAAAACTATTTTTGCTTTCCAGCCTTGGGAGGGAAATGCAAACACAGCAAAGCTCAGCATAACTCAGTGTCTGAGTAAACTGTCAAATGAGACAGTTGTCAATTAGCTGCTTTGTCCTGTGTTGAAGGAATCAGTTCTAGTGCAACTACTTTTCAGAGCCTATTAGGGCCATGATATTCCCAATTCTTACTGGTTCTACATGTGCTGCAGTGCTTAAAAGTTTGTTTTACTTAATGATCCTTAGTACAGAGGAGGCAAGCTTTGTAAAAAATAATGATATCTTCATGACTAAGCTAAGGTGCTTGCATTTCAAACGACAGTAAATTTGTCTTCTTGGTTGATTTTGCTACTATTTTTGCTGAGAAGAGCAAGAAACATGACTCTTTTAGATAATTTCTAATGTACATTTAGATAACAATCCATCAAACATATTCAGCAGGGCAGAGGTTGGTTTTTTTGAACAGCTTTTCGTAACATCTGCCACCAACAGGCACATTTGAGGTCCAGGCTTTTCTTTGTATTCTTCAGGGTTCAGATGTCATAAATGTAGTTTTTAGGTGTGAAAACAGCAACTACATCTTTCCTCAGAACCATAGTTCTGATTTTTGATTAGGGAACTTAGGCCACATTTTGGTGCTGGATGTGATGTTTTTTTTAAAATACTAGATACATTTCATACTATTTTTATCTTTTTTTTTTAGTTACTGTTTTTTCTTTTCCCTCTTTTTTAATGCGTGCCTTCAAACTTCTATTGTTTTAATTTATTGTTAAATTTATACTTCCTACATGGGTCAATATGCAGCCAATCAGTAGATATTAAACTTCCCATATAACTTTTTACCTGTACGTGTAAATAACTATAGTCTTTCCTCTTTTTTAGTAAATACCTACATACATTTGGACATGTGCTTGATTAGCAGGATAAATAGAAACATGTATTTAGCTGCAGTACCTTTCAATGTTTTGTTGAAATCCTGTGTAAGATTTTACAAAAATACTGTGGAAAAGACAGAGAAAGGAAGTTAACAATTCAGAAATCAGAAAGTGCTCTTATTGTTTTTGGCATGTAAAATACTAAGTGACTTCAGACTTACAGATGGTAAAATGGTTCTCTATTAAAGCACGTGAAGAAAAAATAGAAGAGTTATCAAGGTGAAAGAACATTATTTTTCAATTCTATTACAAAGTGTAAAGACTTAGATGCACATATGGGAAGACATGATTGAGGAGCAAAACAAAGAAGCATGACAGTAGCAAAAGACATCTCAAAAGAAGCTTATTCAGCATTCACTTTTGGAGATAGTCTTTGTGTCTTGCTTCCAGGAGCCTTTCCTGCTCAAGAACTGAGAGCTGCAAACCTATATAATCAGCATATGGAAAAAGCACTCTAAGACCCCGAAACATTATAAAGAACTGGATTGTTTGCTCTGACCCAGATTGATATTTTTATGTATTCCATGGGAATTTGCACAATGGAGGCTCAGAATTTTTTTTGCTTATCACTCAGACTAGCAAGTGTTATACTGAATCTTCTGTGAACTGATTAGCTCCTGCTGGCATGATTATAAGGTGGAGCCTTCGTTTAGGACAACCTGATGGACCCACTCTATGGACCCATGTCAGACCCATGGACCCATTAAGGTTAGTGTTATACCCTCAGAATGACAATGTTCAGGCTTTAGATAAATCTCAAAAAAAAATGAAATACCTGATTTACAAGTGCTTTGATGGAAGGAGTGCCTGCTGAGCATCAGATTTCCAATTTGTCTTCCTCCTCTTCCTTCACTTCCTGGATTCTACCTTTATGATATGCCTTCCTTTTTCTACACTTACCTGTGCTTTCCCTAAGGATATTTAGAATACCCTTCATTATTCAGTTTGTGTGCATTGTGGATACATCCCCAGTGTGTTAGATGCTGTAGAGAATTTAGAAAGGCAACACTTGTCCCAGAGGCTTTGCAATCTGATTTTAAATATTCTTATCCTGCTCTGTGTGGGAGGAGAAGGAAGAAAAGAGCTCATTGTATTCCACATTATGAAGACAACAGAGACAAGGCAGAGAGCCTCCTATTTCAGGCACCAGCCACACCAGTTCTGTGGCCAAACTTCAGCTGCTTGCTATGGAATGGTAATAGCAATTCATCTCACCTCACAGATGTGTGTTATGAAGACGATGCTTTCAAACTTAGCTGTCATGGTAATGGTCAACTAAAATTCAAAATTTCCATGTGTTTCCATTTCCAAAAATTTCCTCATTTTTTTTCACTGCTCTTTTGTTAGGTACTTTATTACATCCTTTTGTGGGACTTTGTGGGATTTTGCAGACATTACTGCAGACTGTAGCTGCTGCATAGTTTTCTAGCTTAATATCTTCAAGAAATGAGACTTATGTAAATATGCTGTCTGATATGTTAGTTCTCCTCTGTAGCTTTTGACCTTTTGGCTGGTCTGTCAAGTTCAGTTGGAAAACTGTTTATTTCCTACATATAGCATACATACACAATTTGGGATGAGAAGGAGAAGAGAAACTCCTCAAGCTTCTCTCCCATTCTCAGTACAGGTCAAAACATGAGCACAGTTATGCAACTGAGTATTGAAGAGCTCATGCAATGTTGAAACTTTACAAAGTAAAGTAAGCCACAAAAAAAGGCTTTGTTCTTTTAACAGAACAGTGTTGGCTGCATTTAGATCAGTTGTAACTTTCTACAGGTACCCTTATTTATGTAGATAGTCATAGGTAGTCTTACTTATGTAGATAGATGTAAAGCTTTTTGACAACAAGGTGGGTTTTATTTCCTTTTTTAAATTTTTTATCATCCCTGTTTGCCTTTCTGCATCTTTAAACATGATTTATAGTTACTCTGCTCTTATTTCGTGATACAAATTTCAGCAGCAAGTTAGTATCTTTCATCTGCCAAGACTGAGTTGGTAGTGTGCTAGGTTTGCTGTGATCAGCAACAGAAAATGTTTAACTTTGTCACTGCTCATATTTTTCTAAGAGCTAGTGTATTCATAATATGTTTAAAATGTTTTAGAGCTTCAAAAATCTGTATACAATTTTAGATAGGAACATGAATCTTTTTTCTATAAAGTGATCAAGCATTTTCCAGTTTTGCTGTTGTCAGGGTGGGGAGGGAGAGCTTATTCATTTAAGTGATAGAAGAATATTTGGAGCTAGCTCTTATCAATCAGCTTCCAAAATTTTGGAGGAAAAAAAAATTGGCAAACCCTCAGGAGGACGGGTCAGAAGATAAAGTTTCTAGAGAGCAACACAAAATATTAGAGCAGAAGGGTTTTAGTTGATTGAAGTGAAGCTGTGTCTACATTAACCTGTTGCACAGGGTAGTTAAGGTCAGCTCTGTGGAGTAGGAAATTTGGTGCTGAGGAACTGACATTTGTAATGCCTGTATTTTGGGTGAATGGGAAGACCCTTCAGGATAAAAGTATTGCAAAGTATGCATGTTTCCATACATTCCTAGTATGTATCTTTCCAAAAAAAAAAAAAAAAGAGTAGATTTGGAAAAGAGCTCAGTTGTGCTCTCAAAATTACTCTGAGATGAGTAATTCTGAGCTGAGATGATCTCAAGATTACCCTGAGGTTGTGACATGTGGGCATGATCAAAGCATGACCTGACTCAAACTAAAATGCTAAGTGGGTACCTTCTGAAATAAAGCGACTAAGTCCCGTATAGAGTTCACTGAGATTTTTTGTAGTGTCAGGAACTCTGTAAATAGAAACTCCAAGGGAGTTAAAGGAGTTGTGAGCTGAACATATGAATTTAGATCCTTTTGCTATCAGTGCCAATCCCAGCTGGACTAATTTACACAACCCCAGGATATGCTGCCAGAATTGCAAACATAAAAGTAAACACTGACATCACTTGGTCTAGATTTCTTCTCTAGGCTAATGGTGTTTGTTCCAATCAAGCAAATGCACCAGCACTGTATATCTTTTTTCAGAGGCTGCACGACAAAGAGAAGTGAATATAGAGTTCATCATGGTAGTCCAGCACCAGCAGGACTGGAAGGCAAGAAATAATTTGGCACAGAAAGAACAGTATAATACTCTTGCACGCAATCCTGGTCAGAAAATATTTTTTAGTTGTTTTTTCCCCCTCTAAACTAGGGAAGTATTTCTGCATCTGCCTTTACCTGTTTTGCTGATGCTACCGTTGAAAGTAGGATTTGTGAAGATACTCAGGGACTCTCGATAAACCACGTCAGATGAGTTTAGGCAATGACAAACAGCACCATATGCCTGTCTCTGCAGTATTTCCTACTCATCCTTTTTGTAGCTGTCACTAGTATAAACATATATGTGTGTGTGTGTGTGTGTGTATAGATATTTTTATATATATGTATTTATATATGTAAACGGAAAAAAAAAAAAAAACAGTAGTCTGTGCCGAATATCTTAAAATATTTGCCATCCCCCTGGTATGCAAGGAGTGGGAAAACCAGAAGTGATTCCAGGAAAAATAGTATTCATTCAACTACAACTTCAGAAAGCGAAGATGTTTCAGAATAATGCTATGCCCTAAAAAAAAGTTGCTAATATTCATCTAAAAGATATTTAATGACTATAAGCAGATGATGGTTTGTGTGTGAGGTTTTTCAGGTTCAGGGTCTGTGTATGTGGCAGTGCTCTGGCCGTGGGCAGCACATGCTTTTTCTTGGGGTACCTGAGTCTTCCTATTCTTGTGGGCATTTTATAGCAAGTGACTATTTAGGATTAGCCTCCCTGCTTTTCCTGTTGAGTGTCAGCAGTGTCCCAGCTTTCCATCTCCGGGATTTTTATCCACCCCTTGGTAATTTGTTCTTCTACAGAACAACCCACCCCCCTGGTGCAGATGTCCTCCCTGCTCTCCCAAACGCTCCCTTTGAAGCAGGGCAGCAGCATCCTGAACTATCAGAGATGCGGCTGCAGGCGGAAGCAGCGCTGGAAAGTTCAGAACAAGTTTATAAAGCAATCCAGAGAAGTAAATGGTGATTAGTTTTAGCACTTTGGTTAATCAGATCGCATGCGAAGATAAATATACTTTACTCTTAAACATCATGGAAATTATAGGCGAAAAAGAAATAAAGAAGAGAAATTGAATTGGACACCTATTATCAATAGTGCATTACTGCAACCTAAGTCTGACTAAACTGCTCTTAGGGGGGAAAGAACGGAGGGCTGACACGCTGTGTCCATTTCCAGCAATCAATAGAGCGTCTAATAGTGCGCAGCGCTGAGCGGAGGCCGCGGCTAGAGCCTCTGCTTGCTTTTAAGCAGATTAAAATGTGAAGTTTGCTGCATGTAAACAGAGCCACAGCTGAACATAACACCAGCACGCTGCTGAAAGGCATTTTGAGCTGAGAATCGAGCAATGTGTTCTCAGCATTTCCGTATATTGGATATTCCAGCAGGCTCTTGGCTTATGAAATGGTTTTCATCTAAGGATTGTTCCTGATATAATTTTAAAGCAAATGAGGGAGAATGTACTAGATATGGCACAATCTTAGCTGGTACTCTTCATAATATAATACTTTTCTCTCGATTTTGGTATATTTGTTATGTAAAAGATGTTTTTAATATTTTGCCCAATTAATGAACCCCAAACTGTTTAAAGATGGAGAACTCATTAAAAAATTCTGGACTAATGTCTTGAAAAATATTATTTTTTTCAGTACTTTACTAGATAAGTTACTGTTAGTAGTTTAACAAGTACTTACGGAATGCCTAAAAAAAAAAAAAAAAAGAGTTTTCTTTTTCTTTTCCCTTCTACTCCAAACATAGAAATGAACTCCCAGTAGCTTGATCTGATGAGTTGTCTTAAAGCCTGTGTATGAGAATATTTTCACCTGTTCCCACTAAAACTTGCGTGTAAACTGTTATTTTAAACCAATGCAGAAGCTTACCTGGATGCTGTGCTCCAGGGCTAAAGTAGCTTTATTCTAATTTGGTTTAAACTGAAAGGAAGAGACTTAAACAAGCTTGAAGTAAGAGTTTAGCAACAGATCTAATTAATAGCAAACTAAATATATTAACATATATATATCTTACAGGAATGTAGTTAAGTTGTAGAGGTTTGGTTAATTAGCTATTACCAGAATAATTAGGAAGGAGCGAAGAGAAGCACGGTGCTGCAGAGGTTAGCATTGCTGGGGAAGGTGGGAACCCAGGTAATGGCATGGAGAGTAAAGGCAAAATGAATTCCAGCTAATTCCTACTCGAATTGTGGTAGACAACAGTAGGTCACAAAAGGGAATGCTCATTAAATTTCAACCAACTTTGCTCTTAATTAGATGAAATTAAAAAAAAATCATACTTTAGTGTATGTATAAAATGAGCACTTTGATGCATTAAAATACAGAAATTTCAATACCATGGAAAATAGAGAGATGCAGTAAAGTTTTCTACTGTCTTCATTTATTCAGAACAGCCTCATCATCTGAAGGAACATGTAGAAAAGTAGTAAAAGACAATTTCAAACTTTACAGGAGCAATAGAAGTGACAAGTGATAGCCAGCAGGACTCTGTGATGCTGCAGCTTGCTGAACCAGATGTCCAAGAGATTTCCAAAACATTGAGAGTGGGAACATAATTTCCTACCTGAAAGTTACCATGGATCATCTAGATACCTATTTTACATTCAAAACCACAACAGTATTTGAGATGCTGTAGTTCTTGTAGACAAGACAGTTGGGGTCAAAATCTATATAGTGTTTCATAAAAAGCTCAGTTGTAGCACATTCAGAAATGCCACTGTGTTACGGCACTTTCACAAAATGAGATTGTCAAAACTTTGTCTATTGACAACTGTAGGAACAGCAGACTTGGGGAATATTGACATAGACCAAGCTTGTCATTTGATAAACTACTAGTCACTGCTGTAGCAAGAAAGCCTTACCAGGTGCCATGCATAAAACATAAAACTATCCCAGTAGCACCACAGTGAATTCCATCAAGCACAAAGGTGGGGAAGTCAGTGCACACGGTGGTAGTTTTAAGGGCTATCTGAGCAAGCGATAACGTGTTGCTGATGAGGTCGGGCCAAGTCACACTCACTGGGAGGCTGAACTTCACAGGGGACAGAGTAGGTATGGCTGCGTACAGCTTGTCTTCTGGAAAACAAACAGAACGCCTTTAGAGCACGAGCACTTCAAAAATGCTGTTTTGCAAAGTGAAGATATTTTCCCGTGAAGAACAGAAAGAAAAACTTAGTTTAAAAGAAAAAAAAAAGAAAAAAAACAGTGATTTTTGGTTAGAGTTAGATACCTAAGCCTCTCTGGGCTTCATTCACCATTCTCATTAAAAGACCTTGACAAATAGCTTTGAGAGATTGTAGTGTCCACTACAGAAGTAATCATCTATAATATAAACATAGTTTTCTAAATGGGTAAAAAGTCAAATAGCTTGTGGTTGTTATTAACACCTGTTTGCTTCAATATGCCAGTCTTGCTACATGATTGCTACAGTCTAGGTTCTAGGTTTTCTTCTACTTTTCTAAATATATTTTGATTTTAATTATTTGCCTCTGAGAGGCTATACTACTGTCATTAATAGATCAGCTTCATAAGCAGCATCTGGGTCAAAAAAATGAAAAACGATGGGGTTCAGGGATGGGGGAGACCCAGGGGAGTATATCTGAGCAGGACAAGGCAGCTGCACAGGAAAGATGGGGCTGTATGTGGATGGAATGGTGGTTGTCTGAGTCCTGCTTTTATGACTTCACCACAATCCTGCCTTTATCTAAAAAATTGAAATTTAATCCTTGTTGCAGGCTGATGTTAACTCCTCTTGCTTCTTATCCCTGTAGCTTGAGGAAGAAGCAGAACTGCTTATAGCTAAAACAACAGTGTATTTTTTTTAATTATTCCATATGTAGTCAGTGTAAATAGAATTGTCCCATTTATAATGATGTGTCCAAAATGAGGAAAGAAAACAAAAGAATGATAAAAATGAACATCTGGTCAAGGCTTGGTCAAGGGGATAAAGACAGGAGCAGATAGTAATAAAGAAATGATCATAGTGCTTGTGCAGATTCTGAAGGTCAGGGGGGAAAAAAAAGGAAAGCGGCTAAGCCTGTGACTAATACTGTTATAGGAGGATATAGGGCATAGAAAGTCATGAACAGTAATAGCTGTGTTGCAGCAGTGTGCATATAAAAAAGAATTTCATCACGTAAGTGCTATTATGTCTTGTGTTTAGGTACTCTCCTTTTTGTTTCAGACAATCCAGAAAATGCTGATTTTAATTAAGCTGTATAGTATTATGACACCTGAAATTATTTAGCTGTGTTTTAGTTATTTAGCTGTATTTTGTAATCTTCTTCTAAGTGTCCTTTTACTTCTTTTAAAAATAGCTTGAGATTTTAAAAAAATTAGTTGGTGAGTTAAAGAGTGTTAGGGCAAACCTTGTGGTGTTCCAGGATGGAAAATGGAGGAAGAAAAAATTGATTCATTATTGTATTTACAATTTGATGGTAAAGTATTTCTCTACATGATCAAAACATATTGGGATAGCACTGCCAATCTGGTAGAGACTGTAGGTAGGAAACACTATAGGTAGCACCCTTACCTTTTGATTTTGAACAGATAAGGATAGCAGAATGCTTCTATCTAGTCATATGTGTTAGGACTCTAAATTCCTACTACTCAAATTCCTGTTTTTTCTTGGGTCACCTACAGCCTAGTAGGTTGTTTCCAGTTCTTTTGAGTAGCAGAATAATCAACCTGAGAGTATTGCTTCATGAACAGTTAAACGTAATGAATGGTGATTTAATTTCAGTTATTATTTTTATGTATGTGCTAAATAATATTTAAGCGAGTATTAAGATTCTAAGGTAAAGTAGGAAGCAGCAGACTTCTTGGCCATCATTTATGTTTTGAGTCCTGCCCTTCAGTGCCACTGAACAAGTTCTCATGAAGTTCATTGAGATGCGTAGTTGTGAGGAGCAGAGGAGTAACAGCAGCATGAGTGAAGGGTGTGTGTGGTGGGGGGTAAGTTGCCTTGAAAGACAACACATTAAGTATTGAAATCCAAGAAAAAGGAAAAAGGAAGTGACCACCCCAGCAGAACGCATAGGATGTACACAGACACATAGTATAAAATTAATCAGTTGTCTAACTGAACAGAGATTGTGGTGAGACTAGCAGTGTAGGTTTATTATGTTATAGGGACTTAAGATTGCATCCATGCATCTACTTTTGTTATGTTTTCATACTACACACCAATGCGTGCTCTTTTAGTTGCACAAAATGCAACAAATACTGTTGTTACAGAGGAATTTGCATACTCTCCAGTAGTTGACAAGCTCATTAATCTCTGTGCTGAGGGGAAAAAAAGAACCTTTATTTACACGTTCGAGAGAAAGTGTTATACACATTGGAACATGAACAATGGAATGTCCCAATTAGGGCAAGAAATAAATATATCTTTGCATATATAGTTTTCCTTTCAGTTTACTAACATGGTTCAAGGTGTAGACACTGCTTTATATACATACATAATGACAGAGCAAAATAAGATTGAGAAATATCTTGTATATAAGTGTTTATAGTGTGGATTTATTTGTTGCTTGTTTGTTTGTTTTGCTGTTGTTTTAGAATCTCTTTATCACCTTGCGCTGACTTGAACGGACTGTTAGGTCCTGATTCCTTCCATTTAATATTAGGACTTTAACCTAGGTAACCAAAAGCAAGAGCCCACTCCTTGCATAATTAATGGAAAGAAGTTGGAATATATAGAAAACAATTAAGCCTATCTAATGTCCTTATTGACTCTTAGAGGTATTTATCCTTTTCCAATAAAGAGAGGGAGGAAGCTGATGGCATCTTGTCCTCCTAATTTAGGTGCCTTGGATAATTGTCTAGATGGGTTTTACTTTCAAAGAGAGGTCTGATCTAAAGGAATCTAGTGTCCATCTTCCTCTGGACCTACACCTCCCTGCCCCACGGTATGATATAGAAGTACAGTTGCTTAAGCCCATGGACAAGATTTTCCTGGCTAAGGACTGATTCTTGTTTGAAGTATCTCTAAAACTCACATACATACGCAAACTTGGAATATATATGCTTCTTCTTAAGACTGTAGGCTCCCACTCTCCCCAGCTCCAGATAAACTAACTGAAGAAGTTAAATTGACTTATTAATTGTGCAAAGAGCTATGAAAATAAGATACTTAGTATGCGTGAATTTAATTAGGAAGAATTTAGTAGTGCTCTGTGCTAAGTAAGATTCATTCTGTGCATTCTTACTGGCCTTGATTTCTCACTGCAAGTAGGCATAATTTATACAGCATTGATAAGGAAAAGGTATTTTAAATATGGATCAAGCTTAATTTATAAGCATTTTCATGTATGCCTTTAATAGCCAAAATAATTGAAGTGACATTTGTGTAAATAAGAATAAGGATGATGAGTTTGAAGTTATTTATGGAATAATATGCAGCTGAGAATTGGTATCAATGTGTAGTCCGTAGGGGAGTACTGCATATCGCTCAAGTGGGAGGGATACTTTGTTTTTTTTTCAGTCAATATTAAAATTATATATTTTTTAAGTTTTAAATTTTATTATTTAAATTCTGCATTAGAATGAAAACATTTATATTTTTAAGGAACTCTCTCTCATCCATTTCTCTGCTTTCTCTTACCAAAATTCACATCTTTAGGACAGAAATAATTTCAAAATTAGGTCTCATCTGAGATGCAAGAAACAGGTTTGAATCCTTGTTCTCGTGTATCATCTGCCTTTTTTTCAAATCTATGATAATTTTGTATAAACATCGTTTGAGCCAGAGGAAAATTACATCTTACGACATTTTGTTTCCACTTTTTAAACCTTTTGCGTTTTAAGAGAACCCTAAATAAAAAGTACAATGATTCTTCCTAATGAATTTCCTTTCTTTATTGATAAAATAAGGGAAGAAAGTGTGAGTCATGAAGGCTAATTTCAGAATTCGGCACTTTAGAGGTGTTCTAGCTTGCAGGATGTTCTGACTTGGCCAAGTATCTTATATATGTGCGTGCACGTGCATACGTACACCTCTGTGCATGCACACACTGAAACGCTCTTGTGACCTTGCTGGAGTTTCTCCGCTTGCACAGAGGCATTAGGCAGCTCCTTAGTGATAGCATATTTTCTGCCATAAGCCTTAGTGAGGAAGGTGTAACAAAATAAGTAGACTATTACAGCTTTCAGTCAGGAGTTCTAATTAGCATTAATTAAATTACTTTCCAAAGGGCACATTTTGCAAGGGACTTCTCCATTTAAATAATTAGTCTGTGTTTGTCAAACACATTTGTTCTGGTAGAAAGCCAAATTCAAAGAGAGGTAGTATAGACCAGGTAAGTGTTAAACTTAAGTGCCTCCTAATTGTTTTGTACTAATTATTGGGAGCTTTTATTGTGCAATTGTTAAAGTATTGGAGCTTTCTTGAGTAAGAACTACTAACATGCATCTGTTGCACTTACAAAGCTCCTGATAGGAACATGCATAGGAGAGTCCAGAATTGTCTGGAGTCAGAAAGAAATTTCCTTTCAAGACTTTTCTGAAGTAAATGACTTCTGGAAAGAAAAAAAGAAAAAAGAAGGAAAAAAAAAAAGGAGTTTTGTCAAAGCCTTGCTAGGAACAATAACATTTTGTGTTAGTTGTATGTATATTTTATTTCACTGGTTGGTAAAATTTTACATTAAATTGTAAAATGACCAGCCCTGTATTCTGCTTCACAGAGTATCTCGGAATGATTCTTCCCATATTTATGGGCCTTATTCCTTTTCCACTCTGAGTTAAAAAAAAGACTTCTTTTTCCTCTCCCAATTTTATTTCTTAGACAACAGATTTGAAGAACAGAAAGTATATCCAACCTCTTTTTGCTACTAAGAAACTTCCTGCTACTTTGGTGCACTATTCTTCAGTTTTTTCAAAATCTACATTCAGGCAACTGGTAAATGCACTGAAAAGAAATACCTTAACTGAATTCTTACACAATTATCCATCCAGGACACCTGCATAAAGAGCATTTTTAGAATCATGGAGTCATAGAATCCTTAAGGTTGGAAGGGACCTCTAGGGATCGTCTAGCCCAACCCCCTGCACACGCAGGGTCACCTAGAGCACGTGGCACAGGGCTGCAAAATATTTATTCAGTGTTGGCTAAATATTAAGATTTGGTAAGGTTGGAGTCTGGAGATAAAGTCTGGAGATAAGAATTCTTGTGTCAAACGGGAATAATAAGACTTACTATTGTGCTTTTTTCTTTCTTTCTTTCTTTTTTCTTTCTTTCTTTTTCTTTTCTTTTTTTTTTTTTTTAAGTAGCTGTGTGTATTTATGTTACCAGAAATGATCAGGCATCTTAAAATATTATGATAGAACCTCCTCTTGGTGATAAGCTGATAGATATTTTCACTTCATCCAAAATAGAGCTATGTCTTGGCATACAAGGAACAGAATGATATATTGCAGGAGAATCTCTATTAAGATAAAAGAGGATGGTGATAAATCAAACTCAATAATTATTTGAGTGTAATTTGAATGAGTGATATCAAAGATAGAGGAGGATTAGGGTTAGAGGATTTTCCATATTTAAACAAGAGGCAAAAACATGGCAGCCTGGTGACATGCCAGTACCTAAAGGGACTCATCATCATGAGTGCAATAAAGAATGTCAGGAATTCAAGACTTTAAATCATGCTTAACTCAACACAGAATGATTATACAATTTATCCTGTCTAGTGAAACTCTTCATAGCATCTAGCAGACACATGTTTTAATCTGTTTAGCTTGTATTTACATTGATTTTTTTCTTCATATCCTTTCTCCAATAAGTCTTGATTTAAGGTAATAGAGGTTGGCAATTTCACTGACAAAAATCACTGAATACTGCATGAAAGCTACCAAAACATAAACGTTCTTAAATTCTATTTCTGTACTTCTACACTGTCTAACTTTCAGTCAAAAAAACCCAGGCTGTCCTCCTTCTCTACCTGTTTTGTAGCCATTCCTTGCTCATTTTTGTTTAGGCATCATTTATTGCATGCAAAGAGGCTCTGTGCAAGTAGGAAATATGCTTAAAATCACACAACAATTATGCATTGGCTGATATGTACGGTAGTACTGGTAGCGCAGTATATATAGTATATCCAGGCTAAGCATCACTGTGCTCACCACTTCAGTTAGGCGTCCAATGAATGACTGTTGACCAGTATGAGTGAAGTCTGGTGTGGAGTATCACCACCACTCATCTGACAGAAGTCAAACCTTTATCTTGCTGAGTTGTCTTCTTCAAGTTGTCTTTCTTTTTTCCCCCTCTTTTTTTCATTTTTCCTTAAGGTGCTATACATTGTCATTCTGTATTTTTCATCAGGATTTCCTGAGCTGCCAATTATTTCTGTCATCTCAACAGTTTCACTTCTGCGTGTGCTTTTGCTTATCTTGTGTGGCTCCAGTTCATGTCCTTCCTTAGAGCTTAACAACAATTGTCTTGATAAGAATGTGCCAAGGTCACACAGCTGTGCTGCACCAAGTTGGGCTTGAGGGTCAGACAGCTGAACTCAGGGGCTATGGCTTACACTAAGCCTACAATAAATTTATTGAGCTGTTTGCATTATAACATCATATTTTATGTGGCTTAAAGCTTAGCAGTCGCAGTGTAACTTCGGTAGAAATATTTCATCTGTGTTCTTTATCAGAACAATAGTATTCCTGGAGGATATAGTACTGAATGATTATGCAGTTTCTGAGACAGAAGCAATGATTTTTTACATTTTTTTTAAGCATGTAGCTCAAATTTGGGAGAAGGTATCCTGATATTTTCAACAACAGTGAATGGCATGCTCTTAATACAGTTTAAATGTAAGCATATTTTATGGTTCCTGTGTGTATGTGAAAGCAAAAGAAATCTGTGGAATTACTGGTTATCCTGTACATTTTGAGCTTGGTTGACTTAAGGACGGTATGAATTAAGAATGAGCAGTTCTTAGATATACTTGTTTGTTTCTAATGTTAGTTACTGTTTTGTTTTGTATTTTCACTGAGAAAAAAAGCACTGTATACAGCACAAAAGCTACCAAAACATAAATTTCCTTAAACTCTACTACTGTACTTCCAAAGTGTCTAACTTTCAGTCCAGCAAAAATAAGCCAGAGTATCTGTGACATCATTTGTGTGACTCCAGCACTTGTATCCATTCTGTCATAGCAGTTGTTCGATTTCACTCCTTGGTTAAAGAACATGTGTCCCTACTTCCCATCTGAATGAGAGACAGGCATATTTCATTATCTGGGAAAGCTGGGAAAGCTTCATCTGAAAAATGAAAATCCTGGAACTTGCCACTTTCCTTTTTTGAATTTCCTTTGTTTTCTGTAATGGACTTTGCTCGCTACCTCAAAACAACACAATGAGAACTGAGTTGGCACTTATTAACTCATTCTAGTTATATAGTGTGTAACTAGCATACAACAGAGAAACATCTTTGTGAAGGAGGAAGAAGGATATGTGTATTGAGTGGTTGAGGTGCCTCTCTTTGTAATTGGAGAGTGCTTTTCAGGTAGATTTCCCCACTGTCCTCACTTTTTGTTCTCTGATTAACATTTTGACATGGTCTAAGAGCAACTGAATTTCTTTCAGATGAAACTGAACTGGAACATGTTCCAGGAGCGCTCATAAGGAACTCCAGTGGAAATAGGTTTTCAGTGGACGGGACCAGACTAGAGGTAGTCCAAAGTTAAAATCCAATAAAACCCTGTCTGAAATGCAGAGGGTGAACTACTGGTAGTTCAAGCAGTGAACATCAAGCAGTACAGAGTGACTTCCGTTGGTCTGTACTACTTGGTGTATATAATCTCAAACTCCCAGTCAATAAACTGGGTCTCAGTGAAAATATTTTATTTCAGTTCAGCCCAAGCTTTTAAAGGGCATATTGTCCCAAGAATCCCGAATTTTTATCCTACTTAAAAAAAGGATATCCCATATCTGGTGTTTCTGTTTGTCTGTGAGACAACTGCCTGTACCTCCTTTGATCATAGATCAAGAACTGAGCTGCGTTGAGTGCAGAAGCAACCGTAGGCAGTAATTAGTGCTGGCCAAGTCATGACTTCTGACTTAAGACCAAATGAGGTATTTCAAAATTGACCAACTCGTACTGGCAGCCCACAACCATAAAACACTTTGTGGTATTGCTAATTCAGATGCACCCTGTAAAATTCCAGTTCTCAAGCAGGGCTGTCTGTTCCTTTGCCAGGCACTAAATTCAGTTGTTCACAAATACCTTAAAGATTAATTACATTAACAGTAGTCACACTGCACTTAATGACTGCTGTAATCATTTAATAACTTCTTTCTGAACATCCCTGAC
>NW_010583775.1:454134-553924 GCF_000705375.1 Tinamus guttatus | reverse complement strand
CTTTGGTTAAAATATAGATTTTAATAAATTATTTCGAATAAAAAGCCTGCTAAAAGTAGTAAAACAAAAATCTATAATGAAAGTGTACACCAAAAAAGAAGAAAAAAACTCAGTATCTTTCCCACAGTAAACCCATTTGAAACCATTTTCTTAATGAAAAGAAGAACGTTAATTTATAATCTTTGCATTCAGGAGGAATTATTCATTATTCATTTGTGGCCAATGTTAATTACATGAATATCTCCAAATACAGGGGCAGTAACCTTTCTATGGTTACTCTTCTCAGATTTCTGCCTATCTCAGGTAATAAAATCCTGCTATGATGAAGATTTAACAAAAATGAAACTTTTGAAAATTTCCACAGAAGCACAGAATAAATTCATGAAGAGAAGAAGTGATGCCTGGCACTTTTCTAGGAAATAGAAATATCTCCAGTGCCTAAAATTTAGAGTGAAAAGAAGAGTAGCATACTGTGAGTCATATTTATATTTGTTTATCTTCAGGTAGTGAAATTCTGTTGTACAAGGGGAAAAATAAAATTAACATATCATGTGATATATATAATAGAAATTTACAGCTAGCTGACACATTTTTAATCCTTTGTCTGTAAGTAGTAATATAAGCATGTTTTTATGGCTGGTTGCGGAGCTGCATTCCAGCTGTATGACTTCAACTTGTGACCAATCTTTCATGAATGAATATATTTATTAATCCAATTATAGATCATGGAGCACTGCAGCTCAGCAACTACAAAAAAATTTATTTTCTCCTTGCAGATATGTAGGTGCGAGATAAATACATAATGTTCATATGGATCTACAGAGGATTATGCAAAATTATTGCTCTGCTACAGAAACTTGAGAGCAGTAGATTTTTCATACTCAGGATATTACAGGTTTCTTTTTTCCCTCAAATTGTTTTCCTGAGATTCAAGTCCCACTAGAACCTGTGTGTACTTTGCCCAAAGCTTCCCCCTGTCCATGACTACCTGATGTTCATTCCCCATCTGTTTTGTTTTCAGGACATGGATTAGGGAAATAATTTTCAGTTGAATCACATAGATTGCAGTAATCGACATCAGGAGATCTTCTAGTTAATGCAGCAAGATTTTATCTTGGCAATTTCAATGCTGTATGGCATTATTTTAAAGGAACATTTCTAGAGATTTCTGGATACCCCACACGACTATAGCAGATCCTGACAAGCTCAGAAGTAAGAACAAAATGAATAATAATAATAATAAATAAATTGGTTAAGCCCACTAAGCAAGTTGCCACAGTGCTAAAAAGTGCTTGTTCCTCTGAAAGTTCAATCAAAGCATCGGCTTGAAAGTCTATGTTTTAAAAATAAATAAATAAATCAGCATTTTCACTGTAAGCCAACACTGATTTTATCTTTAAAGCTCTTTTTTTAGTTTTACCAACCCCAAGGAAGAATATAAAATCTCAGTCACTAGGAATATTCTAGTGACTATTTGGTCCAAACACAAAGTTTCATTTCCCCTGGAACACCAAATTGTAAATGACTATATCCCAGTATTATCAGACTGCCATGCTGTTAGCTCACTGCAGCTAGCAATTCTTTGATCATGGAGGAAGGCTCTTATTGTATTATTGAACAAAAGTATCTGAGCCTCAAGGTAGGAAGGTGGGCAAATCGACTCAGAACTGTTTCAACAACCTCTTACTTGACCAAGTTGCATTTGAAGAATTTGTTAAAGCCTGTTAAGTGGAAGCATCTGAGCATTTCATTGCCGTTTAATATTTGACTAGGATAATTGTTTCCTCAGGCCTCAGTGTCTCTGGGCTCAGCTTGGTGCAAGCCAGGTGCACAGCTGATGAGCGAGTCAAGGGAAGAAAGGAATTGTGGCTCCTCTTGCTGCCGTGTTCCTCATTCCCAGGATTTGTGCTGTGTATGCACCAGGGACAAGCCTCCCCTAGCAGCCTGTGTCTTACAGGTCTTTTCCACTAGCTTGGGATGAATGCAGATGCTAACAACCACCTTAAAAACAAAAAACAAATTTATGCAGAGAGAAACCAAAATACAGAGTGGTAGCAATATTTTGAATTTGCAGCAAAAATAGGCAGACTGTCACTGCAGTAAAAGGAAATGATGGGGGTATGCATTAGATGTTACCTGAAATGTTGCATCTGTTAAAATGAAAGAGCAGCATACTCTTAACATATGCAATTTCAACAGAGAAGACAGTCTATTTTTATAAAATGGAACAAACCCCAAACTTCAGTTGCTTTTGCGGACAAACAAAAGTTGCGGACTGACAAACATGCAGACTTAGCAGGGAATTGAAAACACCCAGGCTGAGGTGTCAGAAAATAATTATTTTATAGAATTAATGTTTATCTCTCAGAGGTCACAGCTTCTTAAGAAGAGAACTATCTACATTTTTTACAGGAGCTTCATCTTTTGAATTTTGCTTTATGGACAAATGGCTGTATTCTGTAGATTAGGCCTTCCACCTATAAGAGAAAATCCAGTATGTCAGATAAAATGAAGATGTTATATCCACCCTAAAATAAAAGTGAAGTCAACATCACATGAAATCTTCACACTGAATTAGTGTGAGAAGCTGGATGGCTATCAAGACACAACTTTCTGGTAAAGAACAGTTTTTATAAAATAAAGAAAATAAAGAAGAGGAAGCGCATTAGATTCTGTAATACTTGAGCTATTCAAGAAACACTGTCAGTTACCAGTTAAAGAGATCCTGGAGCACTGATTTTTCAAATATATTTAGAGTGTGATTCTTGCCTTGTTCTATGATGGGGTGATTAGTGAACCTGGATTTGGCATTTGGCATTTATAGCTTTCTTATCAAAGGAATGAATGACTGTGTGGACATATCAGTTTAGCCTCTAAGGAACCAATTCAACCTGTTCTGCTGCAAAACCTACCTGATGGTTTTCAGCTCTAGGGCTAGGTTAAGTTGGCGACTTGAATTTCCGATCTCTCTTTCTATTCCTTTTTTACAGAAACAACTTCTTTTAAACTTCACATGTGTTAAGGATAGTAATTATCATATTATAATATTATTATAGTCAGTTAGGTTTTGAGAAATATCGCTATGGAAAAATGAAGTTAGAAGTGACTGTGAATAAAATTTCTCCAAGTTTAAAAGTTGCTGGATAATATTGTCTGTGCAGCTGGGACCTAAATGCCCCCAAATCAGCAGACTCAAAATCAGAGGTTGTTTTAAAAAGATTACCCCATAATTTCAGTTGGGCTTTCAAAACTAATTTAATTGAAGTGAAAACTGTAGGATATTTCTCAACATATGCCTAAATTGGAGGTAAACAAAATCAAGTTAGGCAAGTATAATGGAGCCAATAGATGAGCACTTCTAGAAAAAAAACCAGCTCTAACAGAGAAGTAGGAAAAATATTAGAACAAAAAAAATAAATAAATAGCACCAAGCAGCTCATTTTTAACTTACATTTTGAACCAGTATCAGGAAGAGCCAGAAGACTGTCTACAGCTGCATTGGTCAGAGGCGTGATCTTGTTTTCTATCAGTTAAAACAATGAAATAGTAATGACAGTAAATAATTAAATTGTAACAAAATCTCTGTGAGATTAATTTTAAAAGTAGCAAAGGATAAAACATCTGGCTATTTGTTTTGAGGCAAAAGCATGATTCAGTTTATAGTTAGGACAATGCTGTATTTAATTGGCTTTAATTCACACCTCACATCCAATACAGACAGGATGGCCGTCATACAACCATTTGGGAATGATTCATAGAAAAACAACTTTCTTTTATAGTCCATAGGGGTGAACAGAGAGGGAAAGCTGCTTGAACTGGACTTCGCCACATCAGGGAAGACTTTGCTACTGAACTGCAAAAAGAGAAGCTAAAAATGAGCCCAGTTGTTTTCTAGTCATAAAACAGATATTCAGAGTAGTGGATAATCTGCGGAGTATTTAATTGCTGATGTGGTGAGCATGCATCACACATTAGCACTGTTACGGATGTTGTTCAAGATTTCATTTTAGTCAAATTGGATGTCTGTACTTGCGTGAGTTGTACTGAAATAGATGGCATTACTTACCTGACTAAGCTTAGCATTATTTGACCCATTAGCTCTTAATTTGTGGGTTAAATCTCTTTTCATAAATAGTTTATAGGCATCATGTTGCTTATTGCACATTCATTTCCTTTTTCAGAAACTCATCTTCAACTCTTGGTTTATACTGAAAGCAAATGGCCATTATTATTGTTATTACTATTATTTGCCTTCCTGAAAAATAACTAAGTAGCACTAATTCTGGTTTCCATGGTTAGAGGTTGTCAATAAATTATTATTTGCTGTAGAGCTAATGAAAAAATATAGGCTTTTTGAAAATCATGTTGAGCCATTCATGATGAACATTTATGAAGATAGCTTAAAAGACTTTCATATTAGTTTTTTTTTCTCTTTCATGCATGTGTTTTCTTTATTAATCAAATTCTACTGTTAGTATTGTGAGCCAAGCTTGACAAACCCTAAGTATGACCTTCTCTGTGTCTCTGTGCTCTTTTTCTCTTGCTAGCTCATGTTTTCTCTTAAAATATACAGATCTGTTTTACTCTAAAATGAGTAACTTGAACAGCTTTTTGTATTAATTGCATGCATATGCATCTTATATATAATCTCTCTTTGGTATATTTCTGCATACATCTTGGTAAGAATGGCAGAATGCAAACTTTATCCAAGTGACACAGCAACAAGTAGTACCGAAAATACCCTCTCCACCTGAGAAATGGGAAATTAATATATTTCCACAGAATGTAATATGTAGCTGTTCTCCCTGATTTCAAACTCCCGTTTGCTCGCTTACTGTTCTGAATCATGGAACTAGTCCTGTTTATTTACAGAACTAGTAAGAGAACTAGTACAGAACTGCGATTCTAGTGATCAGGCCTGATGTGACAGGCTCCTTACTGAACCCAGAAATATTTTGTTGACTTGGCACTAGAGGTAACTCCCAGCTGATGAGAAAGTGCTGCCCATTTTCAATAATGCAGATGGTCATGCAGGTACCTCTATGCAGAATTTGTGCAAGTTCTGGGTAAACATAGTACTAGTCCAGAACACCTCATAGCAACCTGTCCTACTGTTTATCTTCTTGGTCAAATGCTTTTGCAAGCTGTTGAATCAGATCTATATTTCTCTCCAAAGGCATTCACAGGTTGTTTATAATGCCTTCTTTCATTCCCTGCTTGCTTTCATTTACCAACCATTTTAGTAGCTTTTTTCATTTGGTTTATAAAATGGTAATTGTTTATCTATGACAACTGATGTTATTAATTTCACA
The DNA here is from genome assembly GCF_000705375.1 of Tinamus guttatus. Next base: position 548,612 of record NW_010583775.1, on the reverse strand, counting down.
TAGAGTGTTTACTATTATGAAGAAAAAACTGCCAGAAAGCAGGAGCTGTAATCAAAAACTTGATATAAAATGAGTTATTTCTGTAAATACAGTTAAGAAGATCCATTTTCAGTACCCCAAGCACTTTAGAATTCTTCACTTATTCTGCTTTCTCTCATAGTCTTGATACCAACTTATTATCTAACAAAGATCTATGACTCAAATATGAATTCTGGTCTGCTCTAGCCAAACTGTTTTTAAAAACAAAAATTAAAAAAAAAAAAGAAGAAAAAGAAAAGAAAGAAAGAAATACCCTAAACTTTATTTCCTCGTTTTGGTAGACTACTACTATTACAAAAAAAAAAGCCTGTTAAACTTCAGTGCTGTTTTATCTTTTGTGCTGCTGCTCCTCAGAAAAACATGTATTGACATGCGTGCTATATTTTGCCAAAGAACAGGATCCTTTATTTTTGTAGAACCAGCCTCTTCCGGGAGGTAAGTTCCAAACTGTACAGCTTCCTTATCAAAAGTTAGAGCCAGATTCAGTGAAGTTTATCAAATATATTTAATTTTAGCCATGTGCTTATCACTGAAGTGAAGGAATATGCTGTTAAATTCCAAGCGTTCTTTACGAGCAAAGGGGAAGCACACCTTACATATAAAGCCAAGGATTTATCATTAGTATAATGGAAATTTTAAGAGTCTAATTCAAGAATCAATATTAGCCTGGAACTAACTATTACAAAAAAAAAAAAGAGAGAATAGTAATGCAGTTAAGAGTACTTCCTATACAGGAAAAGGGTCACAATACAGGTAATAATTGTATAATTGTAGCAGAAGCAGCTCCTGCCTTCACTCCTTTTGTTATGCTCCTGCTTCCATTGCATCTCAGCGTCCTAGGGTCAGTGGGGTCAGATGGCTGCTGGCAGCAGGGGGGTGTTACAAGTCCTCAGCTTGGGGTTCTTTTTGTGTTTGCTGCCACAAATTACACTTTTTTCTTTCTTCATTGGCCTGAACCTCCAGGTTGCATGAGGATTTACTGTATACGGTGCCCTTTATGTATGTTAGATTCTATTTCTTTGTTCTCTTTCTTACCTCTAAAATCGGTCTTGTCCAGGTGCCAGATTGATTTTTTTTCTTTTTCGTGTTTTTAATTGACTAACAGTGAGGTTCTGATGGCCTCTGATGCCCCTCCAGTGCCCATCCTCTTGTCACCGCACGCCGTGCTCCTCTGCACCACAGCCTCTGCCCCCGCTTCTCAGGGCCGCCCCCATCATATGGCATCCGCCCTAAATGCCTAGAGCATTCTACCTAGAGCAACTGCTGCTTCCTGCTACCTCTATGAAATTGTGCTTGTAGCACAGAAGTAAAAGCAAAACAAATTAGATATAGACACCAGGTCAATTAGAGAAATCACTGTCACAGCTAGACCAAGTAAAACAAACCTGCAGGCAGCTCAAGAAAATTTCAGTCAGTGCAGCCTTGACATGACTCAGTCCCAAGGCCATACAAGCTCAGTACCAAGTTTATGGCCTGTCATTGGCAATGACAATACTGTATTACAGCACTTTATGGTTAAAATATACATAACTAGTAAAATTATACGTTGCAATGGGTGCACTTTTATCTATCGAGACCTTTATTCTCAGTTCCGTCCAGTTTTAAGCAAGTCATTCATACTCTATGATACTTCATCTTTGCTTTTATAATGTAAAAGTAATTCTTCATTTCCTAGTGTAAACCATGTTATGTACATATATTTGTACGTGCTCTTTACATATCCGTGCATAGTAGTGGTCTAGATATTTCTAAAAGCTCTTGAAGTGCCACACACCCATGACATAAAAAGCTGCAACTGAACTGAAGGTACAAGGAAAAGAAGGGAAAGAAAAAAAGCCCAGCCAGCAGCACTGCAGGGTGTATAGCTTCCAAAGAGATGTTTTGGATAGTAGAAGTGTGAACAGGCAGTGGGAAGAACTGATTTTAAAATAGAAAGGGCTGACCATAGCCTTTAAAAGAGAGCAGAAAAGCACTAATTCATAATACTTTCCTAGGATCTAAAAACTATTACCCTTTGCAACAGCTTCCCCACTTCTGCCATTGCCCTTCAGGCAAGGCAATTTCTACTCATCTCCTTAGTGAGCATTGACTCACCAGTTATCTGTGCAATTCTTCAAAATGCAAAGAGGCAATATAAACCCAGTGGCTATTATTGAATTAAATTGTATATTGCTTATGTGCATTTAATTTCTAGCATTATAGAATTATTCCATAATTTCCCATAATGTATTTTAGCGTCTGCAGTTTCAAGATACCAGGTTCAGAGATAAGACTGTTCCTCTGTCTTCCTGCTGATAGAATTCTGTATTTGAAAACATATGCATGAAATCACACAATAGTGTACACTGACTTAGTGAAGAACATCACTAAATTCAAGACATCCTGTTTAGCAGGAGTCAGCTAAACCTTCATTTGTACTCCCATGAATACATTTTTTGTTGCAGCTACAGCTGTGTTTAGTACAACCTTCATATGTTAGAATTATGTCATTATTTTGTTTTTAGGAGTTAGCTTTTAAGTCTTATTTGCAAACTCACCCTGGAATCTGTTTTAATTGTTTTTATTTGCTGCTGTTGCCTTTAAGTAGTTTGAATCTACCCTCACTTTGCCAACACTAGGGGAGTGCACTGAGGCTACACTATTCCGTATTTACAATTACAAGGAAAAAAGCCAAATGCATTGCTATGCACACGCTGACTGATTTAGAATGTTTTGTCATTTTGCACAATTTTTCTTTTTTTCTTTTTTTTCTTCTATTTTTCTTTGTTTTTCAAAAGCTACTGATACATCTTTAGTGAAGAAGAAATCTAGTACTAATTTTTCATTTAGTTTTAAAATCACCGTGCATATGAAAAATGGTTAAAACCAAGATGCACCATGATTTGCATAACAGCAATGTATTGTAGATAATAGAGGGGTGGTAGATTTTACAGATCAGAGAAGGAGTTCTCCAAAGTTTGAAGAAATTAGTTCTGTAAATATGAAATTTGACAGCAGACTTCTTTGCACAGGTTAGAACAGGGTTTATCATCAGATAAATGAATTACATATATTTCAGAGGAAAGAGGACAGAGCCGATATGACTTTGACTGCTTTGACTATGCACAACCCATTAAATCATCGAGAGCATGGCCACAATTTTTATAGCAGATTTGTTCCCTCAGTTTTTGGATGAGGAATGAGAAAAGCAAATATTATGTGTGTATTTAGTTAGACTGCATCCTACTTTTGCTCCTGTTCTTTCCACAAAAAATGTGATGATTTACAGGTAGGAAGGATACAGCCATTCGGAGTTCCTACTAGGACTTCATCCTCCTGTCCTGGTGAAAGGTCAGCAGGAGATCTGTGGAGAAAGTGATGGACTTTTGGGAAAGCAGAATCACTCTTGAACACCAAGAAGAAAGGGATCAGAATATAATTTCTGTATTTTTAGCTCTCTACAGAATAAAAGTGTCTATAAGCTTAGGGATGTGATGCTAGAGATAATGTGCTGTATTATGGATAGGGGAGTAGAATTATTTTCAGACTCCCCAGATGATGCTGGGGCTTGCCATGATTATTTTATCTGTGAGTACATTTTCACTTTCCTGTGGTCCTGCAATCAACAAACCTTCCAGTTTTGGGGGTATTGCTTTCCACCAGAAATGTCGCTGATGATAAAGTTGTTAGCAGCTTTGGCAAGGTGACATCCTTAATGTTACTGGAGCAGAAATCCCATGTTAGGTGGTACTGTGGGCGTTTGTTGTTTTGCTGTGTCTCCTGCTTTTATGTATTGTTGGAATCCTGTGTACACAGAGATTACATTCATATGTATTGGATTGCAACTCTGACTTTACTTTGGACTTATAAATTATCCACAACAAATTCAATCACCCCGTTTGTCTTTGAAGGTATGGTACTGTGTGAATAACCAAGCTGTGTTTCTGTGGTAGGGGGAAAATTGTTGCACATACATTTGACATAACTTTGGAAGATGAGTATTATATAGTTAAGGGTGGTGACTGCATGGTATGTATGATGGTATAAAAATATGACAATATCATATAGTAATTTAAATAAATGGCATATAAGTTTCCACGGCTTTAACCAGTGAAGCAAATTAAAATGTAAGTTAAAACAGAACAATCTATCAGGAAATGAAAGAAGAAGCAGAAAATAAAACTAGACTTAAGAAAAAAGTGAAAATAAAACCAGACTTAAAATAGCAACAAAAAGACAGATAAAAAAGCAGTGAACTAGACAGGTAAAACATGGGGGAAGAACCAACCTTAGTGTTTCATTTCCCAAAGTGACCTTATTTCATGCCGAAGAGCGCAGAACGGTGTTTCTGAGCGCTTAGAGCACTGAAGCATGGTCCACAACTTGGATGTCCAGAGTCAGAAGATGCTGGAGGCAGGAGAAGACATTGGCACCCGGGCAGTTCTCAGTATCTGGGGAGTATGCTGTGGCTTTAGAGTAATGTTCCCATAGTGACTCCTCTCCAGCATCCTGGGAGAAGAAACACGCAGGGCAAAGACATATATGTGTTTCTGAAGAGATTGGAAAGGACAAGAGATGTGTTTAGTGTTAGTGCTGGAGTTTCACAGAATATTAATTCTTATGAAATGAGTTTAACCTCCAAGAGGGTTGGTTGCTGAGCTGCACAAATAAAGTGTGCTTAAAATGGAAAAAAATACAAGATGGGGAGAAAAATACTCTATTTCTGTTAACAGAAGGGTCACTTCTGAAGTCATCAGACAGCAAAACAAGCAACTTAAAGTAAATGCAATAGAAATTCTTTAGGTGATATAAGAAAAATCTGAAAGACCAACAGTCTCATCAAGTATTAAAGAATATAATATATTCTTTGTCATTTGAGTAAAACTAATTATCTCATAGTTCACAGAATTGAACATAGTTTCCAGAAATTAGTTTCTGGTTAAAGCACCTTTGTAATGCTGTATTCTCTGTCATGCTGAAGCTTGATCTACCTTTTGCTGGAAGAAGTCCCAGCCAACTTCAGCCAGAAAGTTTGGTAGCTTTACTGTGATGGTAGATTAAAGCCTATTATATATATATATATATTTTAGAGTGCATTTATGAAATATCAGTATAAATATTCATCATTCATCTGTTAGAACTGTGTCTTTTACCTAATTTTTTAAACTATTTTCTATCAGTTCATATGTTTTCTTGGCCTGAAAAAGCAACCTCGTCACATTTTCTCTTCTTTGTGTTTCTGATTCTCCTTCCTTTGGGTTCAGGTGCAGTCACACAGCTGAGGGTTAGGTAGCAGAGCATTAGGCGAGTCTTTGAGTCCTGTGGAAGGAGAGCAGGATGCGCTCGATCCACTTCTTCCTGCTGTCTCCTTCAGTGTTAGTGATCTTTGCTATTTTGACAAGTGTACAGCCATAGCCTTGTAACCCAGGGAATATTGAGGTGCAGTTGTAACAGGCTTACAGGATTTGTGTTAAGCTAACAACACAGCCTTCAAGCCAATCACCATGTGTCTTGGGGGTTGTGTTTTAGCTTGTAATAGCTGATGATCAAGTGATCATTGCAGATTTCATTTCAGCTTTTGTTTATTTTAGTACATCTGTGTGGTGCAATGCCTGCTGTTTTATGTCTGTTGTAGCTAAAAGATAGTAGTAGCAAGTAGTTATGCAGCATAGAAAAAACAGTCTGTGGCCATAGAATAAAATGTAGCATTAATATGAGGAGGAAGTTCTTGATTGTGAGGGTGACAGAGTGCTGGAAGAGGCTGCCCAGAGAGGTTGTGGAGTCTCATTCTCTGGAGATCTTCCAAATCCACAGAATCCCAAAATGGCTGAGGTTGGAAGGGACCTCTAGAGACCATCTGGTCCAATCCCTCTACTCCAGCAGGGACGCCCAGAGCACGTGGTGCAGGGTGACATCGAGACAGGTTTGGAACAGGCTGCCCAGGCCAGCAGGGACACCCAGAGCACGTGGTGCAGGGTGGCATCGAGACGGGTTTGGAACAGGCTGCCCAGGGATGTTGTAGAGTCTCCTTCTCTGGAGATCTTCCAAACCCGCCTGGATGCCACCCTGTGCCATGAGGTGATAGCAGTGTCTTTGACAGGCACAGGATGGTACTTGAGGCCCCAGGACCTCACCGGGGGCATTTCTCAATGCCATTCTGTCAGTGCTGTTCTTCACCAAAGTAGGATACCTAGGCTTTCTGAATATATTCAACTTCTTTTTGCACTTCTGTTGAAATAACTTAGTCTCGTTTACTTTCCCATTCAGGCAAATTTCTCATGTTCTCCTTAAATCGGTTTTCTGATACCTGATTATCATATAAAATTCCTTTTGTATCTTCCACCAATATTTTCTTCTATGATTTAATATTTGCAATGGCTAGCCTGGAGTTCTCTCCACTTTGTAAAAATCATTGCAGGAAAAATGCTTTCTGTAATCTTGTGCTTAGACTTCCACATCTTCAGATACAGTCGAAGATAGCCAGAGGTGGAAGCAGTAGAAAAGCTAAGATATTTGAAGTCTTTCACTCTCTTTCTCCCTATTTATAAAATATCTTCCTACATATCATTTATTATCTGTATATGGTTTATCCTGTGTAAAAAAAAAGATTTTAGAGTATGTTAGGTTATTATGTAGAGACTTTTCTCATTCCCGTCACATCACTATGCTCAGTGGTGTGGGAAGCTCATGCCTTGAGAAACGTCCACTCTGACAGAAAATGAATGACAAGGGAAAATGTAAAACATGCAAGTAAAATTTCTTACATAAACCTATTATTTTTTTGCTGGTCTGAACAGCATACTTTCCTATTTGTTGCAGACATTCCTCTCCAAGATGCGTTACATACTCCCTCAGATGTATTCCAATGCCTCCTTGTCTTCTGTAGTGTATCTGCCAAAAGAACAGTCAGAAAGTTTTATTTTGGCGATGATAGAAGTAGGCAATGAAAATAAAAGAAGTGTCTTTTCCAGGGTGCTTCACTCCCGATGCATCACTTTATCCCATCTTTTCCCCATTTTCATCTTCCTAGCACCTTCTATTTAAGCCTCTAGAGGCAAATCCTGTAACTAAATTGTCCTTTACCTCTTGAAGGCTGTCAAACCTTAAACTTGCTTTTATTTCATGAATTATTTTTGCTTGTTTAATTATCCAGAGTGGCCTGCATTTAAAAAAAAAAAAAAGAAAAAAAAAAGGTAAGCCATTTGAAAAGAGAACTTTCTTAGATTGAAGTCATGCATACTGCTGAAATATATTGTTTACTGATGCCTCCTGCCTTTATTTGATCTGCCTCTTTCTATCAAAATTGTAAGCTGTACAAGAAAGTGGATCTGTATGGTTACATTTTTTCATGCAATATGTAAGCAATAAGCTGTTTATACTTCATTCATTAATAAATAACTGCATTATTTTGTAGGATGAACAAAATATATAAATATATTTTGGTACTGCAGATATGTCTGTAACTTTCTTGACAGACAATATTGCCACCTCATATATACTTATATTTCTTCAGCATTTCGTTGTTAAACCTATTGTAATTTATTGTGATATAATATTGGTGAAGTACGTTCTTAAAATAAGTAAGCTTAAACAATAGTACATTTGATAGCAGTGTATTTCAAAAAAATGTTGGCATTTCTTGTATGGCCATCACCCAAAACCAAGCAAAATTCAACACATCTAATGGGAATCAAAACTGAAACTACCTCTGTCTTTAAGAATTAAGGGACTGTCGAACTGTCAAACTCGATGGGGAGGTGATCCTGCCCCTCTACTCAGCTCTGGTGAGGCCACATCTGGAGTATTGTGTCTAGTTCTGGGCTCCACAGTACAAGAGGGATGTGGAGCTGCTGGAGAGAGTCCAGCGCAGGGCCACAAGGATGATCAGGGGCCTGAAACATCTGCCCTATGAGGAGAGGCTGAGGGAGCTGGGCCTGTTCAGCCTGGAGAAGAGAAGGCTGAGAGGGGACCTGATCAGTGTCTATAAGTACCTCAAGGGAGGCAGTGAGGAGGATGGTGCTGTCCTCTTCCCTGGTGGCCACCAACAGAACTAGAGGAAACGGCCGGAAACTGAAGCATCAAAAGTTCCACAGGAACTTAAGGAAAAAGTTCTTAACAATGAGGGTGACAGAGCACTGGAACAGGCTGCCCAGAGAGGTTGTGGAGTCTCCTTCTCTGGAGATCTTCCAAACCCGCTTGGACACAGTCCTGTGCCATGTGCTCTAGGTGACCCTGCGGGTGCAGGGGGGTTGGACTAGATGATCTCTAGAGGTCCCTTCCAACCTTAAGCATTCTATGATGCGCAGTCCATTAAAAGTAAAGCAAGCTTTTATTATCAATATTTTTCAAAACAAGCTGCTGTAAGGAAAGTGTTATTTCCAACTAAAACTTACAAAACATATTGGGGGCTGCCTTTGCATGTGGTTTCAAGTGGAAGAAGCATTTTTAAAATGTCAGCAATGTTTGAAATGCTGTGAAAGTATTGTCAACAGGACAGGCCACTGGCACCAGGATTGTTAAAGTAGTGTCTATTAAGTTCTAGCTGCAAAGAAATGCAAGCAGAGTACATGCAAGAAGTTTCCTTGATCTAAGTGAATTGAATTGTTATTAGACTGCAATGCAAGCTTGTCTATTATCCAGAAAAGGTATTGTCGTCTGCTGACTGGAAATGAAACACAGGATATTTGTCTTAACTTGGAATTTTGGCATGTTAGACTTGATTTTGATTAGTAAAGAAATATGCAAGTTATAAACTGAGTAATAACATTAATGAGCGTAAGACAAATGAAATCAAATGAACATTTTTATTTTGGAACAAAAGTGAAAAGGAATTAAATAAATAAAACTCATAATTAGCTTTCAAAAACTAGAGCCAAGGCCAAATTTTGGAATACTAGTAATGCCTGACAGAAGCTTGGAAAGCAGACCCAAGTTGTGTGTATTTTCTCTCTTGCAAGTGAAATACTAGTATCAGATTTTAAAAAAAATCTTGATAGTGGATAAAGAAGAAAAGCCCGTCAGCTGCCATAGTAAGCACCTTTTCCTCAAAGCCAAGATGCTGCGTTATATATCAACTTCTATTTCCTCAAGTTCATTTAGGCAAAAACTATTTAGCAGATTTCTGCTTCTGTTTCAGTGGAAATCCCAAACAGTTAAATCTCATGAAATTCTCCATTCCAGACTTCTCTCACCTGCTTAACTAATAGACTTTCTTTTCGTGTCAAGTTATAATGAGGTTGCTGCAGAGCCATATGACAAAATGCTTGTGAAGGGTGAGTCATTTTCATCAAATATCATGAATGGCATTAACAACAGAGAGGTTTTTTTAATTTAATGGAAAAATCATTCCATTCTTTCAGCATCATTCAGAATGTATTTTTAGAAGGCTGTATTGGCACTTATTACAAAGCATTTAGCATTTTGTGCTTATATAAAAAAGTCATATAAACATCAGCAGTAACGGGTTCTTGAATCTTGCATTTCATTTCTTTTTGTTTCTTCCAGTACATACTGTATCTCTATCTTTCCTACCATTAAAATCATTTAGCCTTCTAGCCAATACGTTCTAGCCTCAATACGTTCAATATGAGACTGTTCATAAGAATATTGTTGTGAATTTTATCTCCTGTATACAATTTTATTTGTTTCGTTGTAAATATTTCATATTATAAAGTTTCTTCAAAGTGTTTCACAATCTATCTATAATTATTCTACCAAAACTGTGATTTATTTCAGTATGTTGATTCCAGGTGGTTGACAGTAAAGCATATGTAGCTATGAATTCCCTGAAATCTTCTGCATTGGTGCAATTAATACCCTCCTATATCCATCTTCAATTTCTTTACATTGTGCTTCAAATCTAGCTATTAAAAAAGAGCAATCAAAAAAGAAAGGTGGAGTGAATGTTTTGCCAGTATAGAAGAAGACTTGCTTTAAGCTGGAATATGTGTCCCTCACTTTTGAATTAAAAAAAAAATCAAAAAACATATTATCTTTAATGGACATGTATTTCTACTTGTTTTTGTTATTATTATTATTTTATTTAAGGCTGTGATGGCCTTGAAACATCTGAGAAGGTTTCACCTTTAGCTTTGATATAAGGCTGTAAATGTATATAAGCTATAGTTAGTAGTCAGTTAGTGGATCGGTTCTAGTTTTGTGTCAGAAACACAGCTGTAATCACGAGATTTTGGTAGTAAGTGCTTAGCACAGCCCCATAAGTGTGTCTGTATGTGCTCATCCTTGTGTACCTGTCTCTTCTGTGCACCATTTTCTTGGTAGAAGGAACAGTTAATGACTTCAGAGAAGACTATATGTGTGACTAGGTGGTGCTAATGAGAATCAGTTACGTGATTAGAAATCTACAGCTTGAAAGCTATGAAAAAATAACAGTGTTGTGAGCCGGGTCTCCAAAAGTATAAACACAAAATGGTAGCACAGAAGGAAGGGGCAAGGACAGGGTGGTGTCAGAGGCTTCAGGACTATGAATTACAAATAATCAGGAACTTGAGAAGCTGGGTAAAAATGTTTTTTTTTTCTTTTTTTTTTACAGATAAAGAAGGAAACATGTCACATAGGATAAATCTAGATACAACATAGAAATGCAAACTGTTGAATTAAATGCAAGTATGTCATCAGTGTTAGCAAATGTATAAAAATGACTCTTCGGCATGAGAGGATTGTCTGCAGCAGTGAGGAGGAAGAAACTACCGACATAAAACATTGTTATGTTCCTGCAAATAGGAACAAGGAGCTGCCACCGACACCACTGTCCACAGCAAACTCTCCCTGGAAAAGACTGTGGGACTTGGGCTTGCTGCTGAGCTCGCTGTGCTCCCTGAACCACAGGGACCCTGCTCAGCACCCAGGACCACAGGAGGGGTGAGCAAAGCACTGGGGAGAGTCATCCATGTTAGGAAGTTTGTGTATATGAGTTTTCCTTGTGCCATTATTGGAAATGACTGGAAATAATCAAACAAGAGACTAGTACTGATATTATAGTTGGGCTATTCAGTTGGATTAGCAGTAAATTCTTTTCTTAGTTGTTCTTTTCTTGCAGTTGTTCTTTTCTTTCTTCGTAGTTCTTTTCTTGCAGATAAACTGCAAGGGTGTTTGATCTGGTGTCTGTGACCTGGAGGACAACTGTTAAACCTCGATGCAGTGTTGATTTCTTGATGGGAATAGTATGTCTAACAGGCAGTTCATATATCTGTAAGGCAGAAGGTCAGGCAGTGTGGAAGTAGATAGCATAATTTTGCAACAATAATAGTGATTTCCAGGCTCGAGCTTCTCTCCAAGATATTATTAGTAGGAAATCCTTCCTTTATTATGAAGGAATAAATATTTCTAAAACAATAAATATGAAGGCCTACACAGCAATAGCTTGGGTTTATATATGAAGACATTGATGCAATCTGCATTTTTTTCCTCATTTGATATTATTACAATAAACTAATTTAAAAGATTATAATCCCTGTGATTCAGTAGTAGGGTTAGTTTATCTTTTCTGAAAAGGCTACAATGCTAATGATTTCTCTAAAATTATTGTATGCTTATTTCAATTCACAGTTAAATAACATTAATATTAATACTTTGTTTTAATACTGAATTTGTACGCATTGGTCACAGAACTCCCTAGCAAATTAGGAAAGAGCTAAAACATAACTGCTTTTAGTGGTATGTTGGAATTATGGCATTCCTTTTCCTGCTGTGAAGTAGGTGGTGATAACTAGGACTCCCAGGCACTATATATTATTAAAACCATAATAATAATATAGTGACTAGAGCTCCAGAACCAAGAAGATGGAGCTCAGCCCTTGCTGCTAGTGTTTCCGCTCCACGGGGAATGTGACAGATTAAGTAAGGAGCACAATCCTATGGAAAATCTCAATAGAATTAGGCCAGCTGTGTTCTATAAATATTCAGTGGCATCCAATAAAAATAACTTCAGAATTTTACACAAAAAGACAAAATGTAAAATTAAAGTACTGAGTGTATCTTTAACAGGCAGTGCATCCAGTGTATATTGTCCTAGTGGACCACTAAGAGTTACCTCACGAAGATGCAGTGGATAAGGTTCTTCTTACCTCTGTTTTGACCTCCAGGAACATTGAATTGACTTAGGCTGCTATTATAGTTAATAGAAAGAAATAGACGTGTTAAAAGTGACTTATCTGACTCTGATAATAGTTATTTAAAAAGGCTTGTACTGTAGGAGTATCTATTTTTTTTCCCAGTTATAAAAGGAATCTGGATGACAACCCATGTGCTCTATGATTTTTGGTCCTTTCATTTATGCAAGATGTTGAGTGATTCATTATTCTTTTAGAAGCTATGTGTATTTTCCTATATATGTGAAAATGCCCCCTGGAAGTACTTTCCTTTATGTAAAACTTTGGTAGAGGTAAATCAACAACCCTACATTACTCCATGTGTTGCAAATGGTAGTTGCAAATCCTGCCAGTCCTTTGAGAGGTCATGCAAAAAGAAAAGCTATTTAAAATTTCAAAAATATTTAGAAAGTTATTTTGCCACCTTCTAGCTCAGAGTTTGATGTTTTCTTTATTTTGTTTAACTTCTGAAAGTAGAAGGTGCCAACATACTGGTGTGTTCTGCATTTCCTACTCCTGCATGCCTATTTAATAAAACGTGCCTGTCCTGTTCATGAGCAGAGCAAAAGGAGAGGTTTCTAGATCATTTAGCCTGATCCCTTGAGGTTACAGAGGCTTAAATATTAGTTACCCTAACTGGTAGTTAAAAGCAGGGAAACGTTAAAGCAGTTAAAAGTAGTTAAAAGAAGAAAAAATCTCTAAGTAATTGGTTCCATGCCATTTATGTGCAAAAAAGTAATTTTTTTTGTCTCATTGAATTTTTTATTTGAGGAATCTGAGATCTGAAGTATCTTGTTAAAATTGTGAAAATATCGATAAGCCATTAAACATTCTCCTTTTTTAGTACAAAGAGGCCTTTGCTACTCAGACAGGATAGACATCTTTTAGGGGGTCAAAATTTGTTGTTTGTGATGGAGTGGAAGTCTGTCACAATGTTTGGTAAAGGTCCAGGTGCTGTTGAAACTTCTGAACAACATTTGGGCCTCATAGTGATCCTCTTCAGTCTTCAGAAATACAAGAAATATGTTCTCATTAAGTGATACATTAAGAATAGATTTTTAAGATTTGCCAGTTAGCCATTCTTTATGAATTTCATATGTTTCATGTTCTGAGAATGCTACCCAGTGCTTACTTTTTACCTGTCTTTCGTTAACTGCTCAGCTAAAGTCGGGATCTTTTGGCTATGTTTCACATTACCTATTTTCCACCAAATCTTGAGTGAATTAAATATGTCCCCAGAATTTAAGTCTTTGTTAAATGAAACTCAAGTCAGATTTTTTGTCTTTTTACATCAGACCTGATATTGAAGGATGAACAATCTACAGTTACATGGGTCATTTCCTTTTTATTTCTTTTTGTTTTCCTTTGGATAGTATTATCACTCTTCACTTTCCTGAATTTCCATGGTATTCCAAGATTTATTAAAATTTTTATATGATCGTTAAATGTTTACAACATGTAGATACAGTGTTATACCTCTTTGCTTACTAATGGCCTGGAAAGTACTTTATCATCCTCATGTGAGAAGAGGATTTATCATGCTGTTTCTTCAGAGTAAAAAATAGTAAAATTAGTGAACTCTTCTATTTTCCGCTGTCATTAGCTATTTTACCATCTTCTTCTAGTAACTGGCCTTTTCTAGGACATTTTTTTTCCTTTACACACTTACCATTACACGCTTAGCTATTTTCTTTAGTCCCGACATCCATGGGTTTTTTTTTGGTGATTTATGTTCCCTTTATCAAGTCTTAACAACATTCTTGTTTGCTACTTTGTTATTATATATTTTTTTCTTTAGTTGGGGCATTGATATTCCACATGATAGGCATTTAGATATGAAGAATGATTGGCAAAGTAGGATGGCTTTTTTAGATGTACATGTCTCACTCATGGTAAAAGATGTTCCACGACCAGTAAAATTTTAACTCATCTGGGCATATGAATATAATGAACATTTGAGAGTATGGAAAAGTTGTTTCTGCTTGAAAATGCATCTAGTAAAATCGTTGTGTCCATTTAAAACATCATATGATTTTTTTTTTCTTGGAACTGTGCAGTATTAAAGGAAGAAAACTGTAGCCTAGCCCTTGCAAACATGCAAGGTTTTGTGCTGAAGGGGTGAATTGGGGTGGGACTGGGGGTGAAGGGAAGGACTCCTATAACATGGACTCCCTCCATGTTATAGGCCAATTGCAAATGTGTGACAAGATAGGCTGTTTTCCCCAGCTCTTACAAACTCCCTGGATGTAGTTATTGCAAAACCAACATGACAATCTGCCCTTATGCTATATTGAGTGAGATTCTGGTATTGTATGCTGGATAAAAGGAACCAATCCTAATTAAATCACGGGCAGTTAGAATTCTATTTAGTATTGATCATGCATTTAACAGCAAAGACTCCAAGATCCCAGATCACTATCTATTGACATCCTAACCCCTTGAGAGGTAATTAACGATGAAGCCATCGGTATCGGATTAAACATCTTGCCTGTGGTTTATTCTCTGCATGGGATTTTCCTTTGGCCTCCTTTACAATTCTTGCATATAGGAATAAACCTACAGCTTTAAGTTAAGGTGTCAGAATTTTCATATCAAATAAAAAACTGTCATTCTTTTTTTTCTATGATAAAATAATTTTGAAAGGTTAAAAAGCTTTTTGAAATTATTTGCAATTAATTTCTGCAGAGTACCTTGAAGAAATAAGCACTGCTTTAGCAACTAAATATTTATATCCCAGAGAACTCTTGGAATGAAAAATTAATTTATTATTTAGTAAAGCTGCTACTAGCTTTTTTTTAATCTTTACATGCATAATTTTAAAGTTGCACTGGGAAGTTAATTACTGGGCATTCAAATCTTAAAAACAAAACAAAAACAAAACAATTAAAAAAGAGAAAACAAGCTATGTTCAAGTCTAGTGTGAATAGAAGACAGTGTTCACTGTATGGCTAAATTTTGACTTGGTGTTCTGAGATTAATTAATATATATTACGGAGGAAAAGAAGCAAATATTAGAAAAATGAGAGAATGTTAAATATTTGATACATGGCAACAGAATAATGTACAATTAAAGGGTTTAATTAGTTCCTTAATATATTTAAAATAAATAAAATGCAAGAAAACAGACTTTAATTTTTTCAGTCAAATCTCATATAGAGTAATTTGCCAGTCAAGCACTGAAATATAAAACATTTACTTAATTATTAATAGTAGCCAAAAAGCTGGTTAAATATTAAGACTTGAAGCAAATAGCGAACATTATGCCACTGGATAAACTCATACTACACTGAGGACTACAGCACTTGCAGTGCGGGAGCTTGACTAATGTATGCCATATTCAAAGATGAAGGAAAAATAAACAGAAAAATCTGAAAAAGTCTTATAAAAAAACAAACATTCTTGAAAGTAGAATGCAGCATCCCTGTGAGGAGTGAATAAGTAGGCTTAGACTCCTCCAGATGGATGCAGATGGGAGAACATGAGAAAAAAGAGGGAAAGCCATGAAAGCCAAGGAGAAAGAGAAGGGGGAATGTACTGCTCATTGACTCTCATGTACCAGAGCAAGGTAGCACTTACTGGCATGCGCAAGGGACGAGTTCAGAGGAGGCCACGGGAGGGAATTCCTCACGCATGTAATTGAGCCGTAGAACCATGTGGATGCTGGCAGTCTACATGGCTTAAAATTATGGAAGAGGAAGCCATCCACATAACAACTCCCCCAAAAGTCATGTCACTTACTCAGAAAATCACTGACCTGCAAATTGCTGGAGCCTGAGAGAATAGTCTGGGGAAATATTGTTCTATTCTTGTCCTGTTCTTTTACTTTTTCCTAAATATTAGCTATTGGCTAAGATAGTAACATAGGCCTGGTAAACTTCTGATGCATTATGTGCATGCTTGTATTTCCATCTTTAACAGATATATTTGACAGAGATAAAATTAGCATTTGTTAAAGTATTTGCAGAGCAGTAACTCTCAATGCCTGATGAAAATTCTGTCAGTCTTTGAAAAGTCAGGAATTGAGCTTTCAATCGAGTCCCTGCAGGATCTTACCTGTTCTCAAAACTGAGCCAAAAAGGAGGCTTTGACTCTGCTTGGCCTACTCCATGCCCTCTCTCCTCCTCCTCACCCAGGCACGAAGCTCACTAAACCTTTAAACAACATAGCTAAGAGAAGCACAGGAACATGCCAAAGAGCATCAGAAAATTTCCATGTTACACAGTTCTATTTTGTCACCCTTAGGAGCAGAGTGAGGAAGGAGAATCTGAATGCAGAATATGACAGGACCACCAAACTTACATATATAGCTGAATTTCTGCATTCTTTCATTGAAAGCAAAGGTCACATTTCTTAAATACTTATTTTTGTTGCTTCTTTGTTCAGATACAGCTAGATATCACAGTAGTACTGCAAGATCTAATGCTTTTGGAAGCAAAGCTTTAGAGATCTAATCTTAAAAATTTGTTCTGCTACTAATTTCCAGTGAGTGATGTGTCATTTCAGGGTGTTCTTAGATGCATTTCGAGTATCCAACCTAGCTGCTGCTTTATAAAGCTAACAAAAATTGTTATGATTATAAATATTTTTACATTTTAAGCTTTTATATGTTCTGGTGGTCACAAATAGATACTTCTGTGTAATGGTAGGTTGTGCATTTGCTCTGTTTGTTTCTTCTCTGGCTTCCATTGCTGATGTTTCCCATTTTCCACCACACTTTTTCTGAACTAAGAAGCCAGTTATACCAGTTCTGAAACTACCCTGGTGAAAGTCCAGAGATCCTTTGACTTCTGTAGAGTTTCTGTATTTACAACAGCATGCGAGAAAACTGAGGTTTTAATTTGAGGTATTTTTTAATCAAAACTTACATTTTTTTTTTTTAGGTCACCATAGAAAAATAAATCAAATTACGGACTGGCTCACATTTGCCAGTGAAAATTCTGATAAATCCTCTTGGGTCCTAGAAGAACAAGTCTTCATGTGTGAATAGACTGAACAAGTTTTGGCTCAATCTAGTATATGTACATATGTGCACACGTATTTCTTTTTCCTTTGGATGGCAGTATTTAAATAATACATTTTTAAGACGTGCATGCAGAAAAAGGCTCTTCTAAATCAAGGCTTCCTTTGGAGATTAGCTTCTATTATCCCGAGACATTGCAACGCATATTGTCTCTTCCTATCGAGACTCCATTGTCCCTCCTATTGTATTTTCTAATTGAAATCTTTTCATGGAAAAAATATTTCCAAAATGACAATTCTATATTGTGCTGGTAATTTTAAATGTCAATACATTATGCCAGTAAGCAACCTTCTGAAGGAATTTTGTATTAATAATTCTGAGTTCTCTACAAATTGGATGATGCGTAAGTATTCCCCTTTAAGTCCTTTAGAATATCACTCAGGGCATTTCTGGCCTCAATAGTTTTCCGTTCTTTGGTTCTGAGGAGAATTGGTCAGGAATAATTCCTACAATATTCCAGTCTGCATTCCTTTGGACACTGTCTGCCTGTTAACCAAGTCATTATTTAAGATGTGATGTTCACAGCAGTATCAGGGACCACCTCATGTGACAAAAAAAAAAAAAAAAGAAAAAAGGGTACTTCTAATGTAGCTGAATAAAGAAAAATTATGTATACACAAGAATGCACATAAATGGTGCATGGAAAAAAAGGTGGTTCTGCTTTCAGAGAGGAAGGCAACTTGCATGCACTCAAAGTAGGGTCAGTGAGAGTACCAATAACACCAAGAAATTCAGGTGTCACATCATATAAGAGTGGTGTAATGCAATCCTTGGGTGCATAAACATGGGATAGCATTAGGAAGGCAATTTCCCGGTTTGATCTCTAAATATTATATAAATGTTTCATATATATGTCCTCCTAGTTATATGGTATAGATCAGGCCAATATTGAAATTCGTTTGTGATATTTACTGTTAAAAGAATGAATAGGGTAAATAGACATACGGACATTAGTCTGATGGATTTAGAGATACTGAAAGCACCCTACATATTTATCTTGTCAAAATGAAGAGGTGATTTAATTATAGTCCATAAATATTTTCACAAGGTGAAAATAAAAGGTCCATTAATTTAGCAGGAAAGGGCATAACAAAGACAGCTGGCAGGAAGATGAAACCACACAAATTCAAATAGAAAACTTTTTTTTTTTTTGCTAGTATATATGATTCTGTATTCCAGTAAATGGAGAAGCAATACCTTCGCTAGTTTTCATGCCCAATTCACAACAATACTTCTCATTCAGATTATTTAATTATTGCTGGTTTTATAGAACTCAAAAATGGAATATAGAATTCCAAAAATGTTAAATATTCTTTTTCGTCAAACCCAAAGTAGCCCCCCTCTCCACCAAGTAAAATAATCTAGGAAGGAACCCGAAGAAAATATTTTTCTTTTAAAGATTGTTGTAAAGTAAAATTGTTTAATTGAAACTATAAGAAGACGTTGGTATTTGCTTTATTTCTCTTCTCATTTTCTTTTCTCTTCCTTGCTCACTCCCACATCAAACATTCTTGAAAATCTTTTAAAAGAGGACAAGATTATGATCATTGGGCAGTATTGAAAGTTGGGCTGTTTTTCTGGGGAAAAAAAAAAAAAGGATCTACCTACCTGAAATATTTTTTAGACTCTGAATTGATTAAAAGTTATGCTTTAGTTTGCAAGTTGTTAAATTTAAGGTAGTATGAAACTGAATAGCTAGAAGTCAAACTAGATCCTGGGAGTCTCATCTGGAAAGTGGAGGAGTTTCCTCCTGTGTGACCTGAGATGTTTTATTAAAAGCAAAAGAGGGAATGATCCCATCCCTGAGGCTGGAAGTTGTTTTGTGAAATGATCTAGTGCTCTGTTGCTTTTCTGTTTACAGTCAAGCCTAGGAAAGGTTACAACCTTATGGAAAGACTCAGGGTATCCAAATCCACCAAATGCTCCTCCAGTAGTGAGCCAGGCTTTCATGTTTCCCTAGAAACCTCAGAGAGGTTCATCTCTCTTCCCCTCTTGCTGAGTTTCAAATCAATGCGAGTGAGAGTTTTGTTTATGAAGCTACTTGTCAAATGGGCTCCAGATAATGCTAAGGCACTAATGCCTTTTTAAAATTCCGTTGTGTTATATTTGGTTAATAAACTTGTTTAATTAACAATCAATACAGTTGAAGGACTGTTTGTATGATGCTTGCTAAGGGTTATTAAAAAAAGATGAGAGAGAAAGAGAGAGAGAGAGAGAAAAGGATATGAGGTATTTGCAAGCACCAGCCAAAGCAACTTCTGTCTGTAGATATAAATATGTAATTCCCTATTTGTTGTAACATTAGAACTAAATTAAGGCGAATCTTGAAAATATAAATGAAGGCTGAAGAAATGAGCTCTCTTCCTATTTCTCTAGCAATTTTCAGTGAGAGAAACATTTCTGCAGTGTTTGTAAAGAGCTATCAAAAGTGAAGGTTATAGAAAAGAAGAATGGCGAGGCTTTGTGAAGCTTTATTTATGGAAGAAGCAAAACCCTTGTTGGCAGTGGAGTAGATATATGCTCTTCCATTCATCATCCGGTTGGAGCGTCGCTGCTCTCAGTCACTTGGTCACACTTGATTTTATGGAAAGGGAGCTAAGACTGACTGCATAGGAATTCTGTAAGTAGACATAGGAAAACATTAACAAAAATTATAACTGCACATAATATACTTTAGCAAGTATTAGTTATTAAATTGACAGGTCAATCAAGGTCTTCCAGGTTTATGCCAACATAACTGCACACAGTACTCAGAAGATAATTTGGGCCATTAATATATTATCTTAGATCATTCCTTAATGCAAACACGTAAATTGCTAACATAGAACCGCATTAATTAAACTACATCTTATTAATTACTTGTAGACTTCTAAAAAGCCAGTCAAGTGTTGCAGATAGCATTTTATAACCTTTAATGATGTCCTGTTATAGGAGATCCTATTATACTGCCATGATATCCTTTATAAATTGGCTGCTCAATTTAATCTGCACAACAGGATTACGAGTTCTGTGTATGCCGTCTGGATTTCTCTTCTGTAGAGTCTTTGTACAGTCTTAAAGAAGCATTCATGATACAAATATTTTTGATTTGTCTAGGATTCTCTATCATGGCCACAGAGGATGTCAAGACACAGTACACTTTAATTTAAGCTCATCATACTTAAGCCCGCCCATTTTTTTTCATTCTTTTGCTTACTGATTTGAAAGACACTCTTCAAGCATCCAACCACTAAGGTTAACAACAGTACTACTCAAAACAGTCAATGCTACATTTCCTTCTTGTCCTTTGAAACTTCTACCCTTCCTAATGCATAGGACATTTTACTGTATTATGGCATAAGTAAAATGATCTCTTTTTTTCCCACACATTTTCAATAAACTGATGCAAATGATTTTAACTGCTTAGCTGATAATTTCTCACTGCTTTAACTTTCATGTTCCTTTTCCCTGTAGATTCTCTCAAAACAGGACTGTAGTATAAACTTTGCCACGCTTAATTTAAAGTGCGAGATCTGAATGACAGAAGTCGGTCACTTTTTTGTATCTGTAAGTGGCAGTGCATGCCTGGGAGACTAGAAATAATAAAAACTTTTAATAAGATTCAATATTAACACTTATTCTCTAGGTAATTTCTTATCCCAAGTTGTCCTCTGCTTCTTAACCAAGATCTTGAACAAAAGGAAATATGTATTGAAACTAGTTTGTGAATATATTTTGAAATTAAAAATCACTGTCTTTTTAGCAGCAGATATTTCTTTTGCTTAATTTGTATTTCTGACCTGTTAGCAGTGAAAGACATTTCACTGAAGTTAACAAAACATGCCTTTTTAAGAAGCTGATGTTGTTTTCCAGATCCTCTAAAGTATGTGATTGCCAGCTTCTAACTTTATATTTCTTTCTTTAACATTAGTCTCACTTGCAGTAAAATTTCATTCCAGAATCAGGCACACTTATGTTTCACTGGTGGACATACTATCTTTTGGCTTCAACAAAGGTGACTTTGGTACACTTGAGATGATTATTTGATTCTGCTTTAAACGCATTTTTTATTGCAACAATTACCTCAATTTCAGCTTTTCTTAGGAGACAATAACAAATCTGTGTTTTTCCATTTGTCATTATGGATATACCTGACTAGCTCTCTAAGTGAAGATCTGAGCATTCAGAAAGGCAGCAAAGAAGCATTAAGTGAATAAATAAATAAAAAAAACCTTCTAGAATGAAAAAACACAAACTATTTCTGCAGAACTGAGTCTTGTTTTAAAAGTGGTGAATTAGGTCCAAACCTAACACAAAACAAGAAGTCCTTTCCTCTCAAACCCCACAGTGGTGTCATCAACATTTCTTTCAGGGAAAGCATTCTGGAGAACAGGGGCTAAATTTAACAGATTTGTATTACTTGGAGCAGCAGTAAATTTTGTCTGGCTGTGTTGGATAGCGTAGCATGTGCTTTCGAGGAATTATTAACAGATGTGTCTCAAGTTGCCTTTAATGATGGTCTCTGCTCGGCAGCCCTCTTTACCTGTGGATAGACTTTGGTGTTCTCTGGGGAAACAAAGTGGTTAAAAGTTAGGTGTAACAGGGTCTAACTAGGGCATGAAGAAACACATCCTGGCCTGGGGCTTAAAATCAAAGCAGGCCAAGGAAAGAGATTTCTATTAGAGACTCCTAGAGAAATAAAACGCCAGGGAGCCTCATGGTGGTGAAAAAAAAGTGCAGCATTTGGGGAAAAAAAAGTTCTTTTAATTTAATTCTCCATTTGAGATGCAATGCAATTGCTCTACTGAACTAGTACACAAAAATGGAGAGTGTTTTACTCAGCTGAAGGGCTTTTCCTTAAGAAAGTAAATCTGGGGATAGATAGAGTGATGTGAAAGTCCTGAAACTACAGCCAAACTGGTCTTGATACAAGCACAAATGTTGCTCCCAGTCACTGCTTAGAATGCATTGGCTGTTGCAAGGCTAAAATAATGGCAATAATAATAATCCTAGTAATTTCCTTTCAGAATTTCTCAGTTTAAATACTAC
The DNA here is from genome assembly GCF_000705375.1 of Tinamus guttatus. Next base: position 526,436 of record NW_010583775.1, on the reverse strand, counting down.
AGCATTATCACATGGAAGAGAACACAGATGTAGCTTGGGACATGGTCACTAGGTGCAACCAGATAGCTCTGTAATACCATGTGGCCACTGTCAGCAGCAGGCCGTAAGCTCAGTACTGAGTTTGCAAGATCTCAGGCCGAAGGCTTGTCAAGGCTGCACTGGCTGAAATTTTCTTGAGGTACTGCAGGTTTCCCTTGGTTTGGTTGGGCTAGCTGGGAGTGCAGGTCCTCTAGCTGACCTGGTGCCCGTGTCTGATATGTCCGTGTGGTCCAAGCACAGTTTCACACAGGTAGCAGGAAGAAGCAGTTGCTGTAGGTAGGATGAGATATTTAGGGTGTAGCAGTGACACAGCGTGGAGAAATCTAGGCCTGCTGCGATAGGGGTGGCGCTGGGAGGCGGAGGCAGAGGCTGCAGAGGAGCGCGGCACGCGGTGACAGGAGGGTAGAGCGCGGGCTCAGCATGGGGGACGCCAAAATGTTGGGCATGACAAGGGCTCCAAGGGCTTGCTCTCACCATCATTATTGAAGAGCATGACTAGAACAGCTGCGGGAATAAATCCATAGCTAAGGTTCATAACATCAATCATAGGGATGCTTATTTATTTATTTGTTTATTTTTAAACTTTTTTTTTGAGGTGCAGAACCACTGTTTGCAGTTTTTCCATCCTAGTCATAATGAATATAGTTTAATTTGTGTTGGGAAAATTCATTATGATCACAATTAAATACTAAACATAACAATCAGATGGAATGGTTTTCAAGGTTGTCAATATAAAAAGTTATTTCTTGTTGAGATATTAGCATTTCTTTCCTCTTCAGGCTGCAGCCTTTCCCTGAAGAGGTTATAGGTCATTTTAAGAACAGATTCTGGGATTTCTTTACTGTGAATCCAAGAGCGGTAGTTAAAGAATTGACAAGTTCATCAGTTAAATCTGCAGGCTCCTCAATCAGAGAGCCGCCGAGGAAGGCAGTCAAGGTGAAGATGAGGTCAAGGAAAATAAGGAGAGTATGTGCTTTTGTACTAAAATAAACCCCCTACATTTTATATTCTACACAGTCATTATCTGAGCAATGAAAAACTCAGTAAGGATCAGAGAGCTTTTCAAGTCATGCAATGTAGGAAATACTAATTTTTAATCTGTGGAACTTTTTAATGGATATTAATGGATGTATTAATAGTGGTATTTTGTACTCTTCTGTGGAGGTGTGATTTCTTTATAATTTAGGCACTAGAAGAAATTGCGCAAACAAGTGTCTGTGTAAGTAGGTTATTCTTGCATTACATTGCAGGTAGTGTTGGGTAGCACATAGTATTTATAATAATTCAGTCATTTTAGAAGTCACTGGGAAGGTAATTCTACATCCGGGGGGTCTGAAGTTTATGCACTTTTTTTCTGGTCACTTTTTTCCATGGGAAGACACAATCAAGAGGCATCACACATTTTAGGTAAGAACTGTATATATTTTAGTTTTCTATAGTAAGAGTTTTCATTTGGTTTTGCCTTTCCGACAAAAGTGGGTAATGGATTGATAAGAGTTTTATTCAGAAAAGCTGCATTTGGACAAGAAACATCTCTTTTATAAATCTGAATTTAAACTGGCAGGTTTTAAGGAAAATATCTGTGCATTTGTGTTCACTTTACAAAATTACTTTAAGGTCTTCCTCTTTTTTATGCAGAAATGCATATTGAGTTTAACCAGGGGAATGCTTTCCTGCATTAGTAATACTAAAGCTTGTGCACAGCCTAACCACCCCCGCCGCATCCTCCTGAAAATCCCCAGTTGTCATAATCCTGTTAAAGCAATCTACAGTTCTTCCACATTTAACAAAAACATTTCTATAAGACTTTTTATAAGCAAGGATTTGAGCATGAATGGTAACCATTCTGAGCTACTTCAATCAAGACCTTCTGCACAATAAAATGGTCATAATACTTAATGCTTTGCCTTTTGCAGCAATACTTTTTGCCCGGATCCCAAGCCTTTTATGTAATTAGAATGCAGTTACAAGTGTCCTGATGCAAAGAGTGTTGATATTCTAGATAAAAATGCATTAATATTCTGTACTAGGAAATATGCACAATAATTTTTGACCTCAGAATGAATAATAATTGGAAAAATTATAGAGGAATCTAATTCTGTGGAATGAAATTACCTATGCTGGAATTTGGGCCAGAACCTTGAGCTGACACTCCTGTCTATAAAGTCTGTAAAAGCTGCACAGCTGGGGACTGTCCTTTTTCATTTCACCTTATGATGCAGTAGTGTGTAGTGCTGCGTTTCAGAAATGTTATGTTTATTTTAATGCTAAAGCAAAATAAAATCATAGCATTAACTTAAAAATCACTAGGGGAACCTGGTATTTGATATGTATGAGATAAAAGGATGACTTGTGCTTTGAGAATTTCCTAGCTTTGACCAAAAACCCTAAGCTTTTGACCAAATTGCTTACACACACTGTGTGGATCTTGTTGCAAATTTTTGCCAAAAAGTAAAATCAACCCAAGTTCATTCTTGTCTTCATCCCATCTTCACAGGGTTTTTTTCAAACCCTGGTATAAGTCCCTCCACTGAAAATAGAAGCTATGATTATTTTCTGCTCCTTTTTCTTCCTTTTTTTTTTTCTTTTTTTTTAGAGAAACAGGTAGTTAGGAGAGTTATAAGAGGAGCTTATAAATTTCACGCTTAGGCCTTCTGGTGACCTTACTGTGCACTATAGCCTTCGTTTTAAAGAGAAGCCTATTTTATCAGAGTAGGTGGTAAAGGATGGTGCATAATAAAGCAGAAGAAAGCTAGAACAGCTTTAGCGAATGACATTTCAGCTCTTTTTACTGAATGCCAGATGAAGGAGGTAAGAGTTTCGGCACATCTGGCTAATAACCACATTCCATTATTATTTGCTTAACAGCAATACATGTTAAAAAGAATAATCCAAATTGATTAAAGGTATTTTTCTCTGGGGTGACAGCCCTTCAAAATATTGCATAATACTCTAAAAGTGCACAGAAGTATAGTTAGTCCCATTTTACTAGAAATGGGCACCAGAAATACTGCCACTTCACTAAAATGGTACATAAAAACCTGGCAGAATATAAAACTAAAATTAGATATTTTGAGCCTTCCACTGTCTTCTTTAGCATCGCTAGCAACTGCTTTTCAAAAGTAGTTACTCTGATTATGGTGCCAGATTACACTATCTTCAGAATCCAATCTTCAGGATCCAATAAAAAAATAGTTACAAGCTAAGAATGACATATCTGATGGACAGTACAGAATAACCTATTTCCTGTGTTGATCTGCAAATATAAATCAGGAATTCTTGACCTGGTTCATTCAAAAAAATCATTTTATTCCATGCATGTCTTGATTAGACCTTTATTAATTTTTTGTCTTATTTTTTAAACTGTGAGGGTTCAAGAAAGTATGGAATATCCTCAAAAGTCCCAGATGCCGTGTGGTTTTTGGCTCTAATTGGAGAACAAAAGAGCGGGTTCTGCTCAGCGCTGGCATCGTTTCTTGGGTTGCAGAAGAGGTTATTATATTGCACATGTAGAGAAAGCAGAAGAAGGTTGCTTTGTTATTAATGAGCTAGATGTGAGGAAATATTCTGACAGTCATTTAATCTGTAGTTGCAATACTTATGCGTGAGAGATTTACAGTTCACCTCTTTCATGGATTATTGGCCCACTACACAGGTTTTATTGCTTGGCTGCAAAGCACTAGCTCATGATTAACAGTGGTAGAGAGTAGTGGAGGACTGTATTCAGTTTTCTATTTAAGTTATCCCAAATTTTTGTCTTCTTTTCCTTTTATTTCTTCATTTTCGTTTACAATTCAGGCCTTGGGTTTACCTACTTCATGTTTTGGTCTGGTTATTTTGTTTTAATGTAATCAACAAAACTTTGGTTCATTTCCTAATTCCCTTGTTTGGTATATTTATTTTTTTCTTTTTTGTTGTTGTTGTTGATTTGTTTTGTTTTGTTTTTTTTGACTCTGCTTTTTAAATAATGAGGTTTGGGAGAAATTACTTTGCCAAAATTTGAAATCCATCAAACATTATGAGCTAAAATCGTCCCTCGTGTGACTTCACTGTATTCATTAGCGCTGTGCCAGAGATTAATTTGGCCTCTTGAGTTCCAATTTTGGCAATGAAAATAAATTATTAAGACTTACATCCTTGGAACTGTAAATCTTTTTTTAGTAATATTTTAAGATACAAAACAATAGTGAATATTTAACAATAATTTTTCAATTAATTCAATTAATCCATCCTCTGGCTCCTGCATTTCTTTAAAATATTTCAAAGTATAGACAGGATTATGCAATCGGATGGCTTTTTCAGCTCTGCCTTTATTTTCCTCTCTTTTTGTATCTAAAGTTACTTTCCCAGCTTTCTGCTGTGCAACACTAATAATAACCATGTTTTTCATTTGTCTTAGCTGTTACAAAACCTATTGAACTTCATTAGAGAAGTTCACACTAGAGAGATCTAACAACAGTGTTTTTTGACATTCTGTCCAATGATAAAATCATGTCATTTATCATTTTCTATTCTTTAAGTGAACTAGGTACGTTTTTTTTTAATCGATAGTTGCCACCTCTAATTGCATCCTTTATTTTTACTGTCTCTCTGGAATGCTTTTACATCATTTAAAAATCAGCTGCTCTACCATTAGTCATAAGAGAAGAAGAAAACTATATAAGCCCTAGGTATTTTGTAACAGATGGACAAAATTTTAACAGAATGGCCTTGCGTACTCACTAGGTTTTGGTATAAGTATGTTCATTCACTTTTTTTTTCTTTTGGCAGACGCCTTGGTTTTGTGTTCAATATTTACATTTACTTGAAGTAGCGAAAAGGTTAAGCATTTTTTTAACCTTATACTAACAACATGTACTCATGCTGATAATGGTCTCAGGAAAAACAGACTTCCTATTGAGCAGTCTGCACAAAAAGTGACAGTATAACCCCGACAAGCACCACTGAATTTATTTCTACCTAACAACAGAGTTTTTTTCCTAAGAAATTAACCGTTAAGAAATAACATGGTTTTGAAAAGCTAGAAGATTTTTATTTTCAGCTTTTTTTTTTGATGTTGTTGTTGGATACACAGTAATATTAGCAGGCGGAATTACATGGAGTGTTTGTTTTTTCTGCCTGTTTAATGCTAAAATTTGATCGGTGAACTTTGGTCATAAAATGGTCACTATGCTGTCATAAAACTGTGTGCTTTTCAATCTCATCATAATCAGTCAACTGTGAGTTCTTATTTAGCATAAAAAATATGTTTAGGTTTGAGAATGAATTACAAATCTTTCCGTACAAAGTCCCAGAGTATTATTTATAAAGCTTATTAGTGTATGCCAAATGTTAATATAATTAGCTCATAATAAATTAAATTTAGTAGCTAGTCATTTTATGAATCTTAATGACCCTGGATAAAAATGGAAATGACCAATTATTTCTTTGTAGAAAGTTTACACTGCATCTGCATCTAAAGGCAAGTTACAATAGGACATGATAAATTATTAAGTCTGTAATATTATGACAATTTTAGTATAATACTTTTCAAAATCACTGCCGTATCACAGTAGTCTTGAAGAGTTCAAAGGACATTAATATTTTAGGGCAATTTTAGTCATGGATTAAACAGTATTATTTTTATTCTTTTTAAAGAATGTCAAAATCTATAACCCTTATCTTACTATCAGTGTCATATCAGCCTGCATTAATTTAGTAGATGATGTCAATTTGTAATATCGTAATTTGAAGTGCTACCTCATTAGAACTGTGAAAGAAAGTATGTTTCTTTGGCCTATTACTGTTGAATATTAAAAAAAAAAGTGACATGTTGTTAGTAAGATTTTTGGACAGCATTTTTAATTAGAAATAGTTATTCCTAATGGATTCAATAGATCACATATGTAAATATTACTATCCTAGTTTAGATTTTGTATTAAATCTAGCCAATTAGATAAAATTAAATTAATACATCATAAAAGAATAATACCGTTATTTGCCAGAGTAAGCCAGAGGCAACTCTTATAATTTCCCCTGTTTGCATACTAGTAAAGAAATTGTATTTTAACATAAAACAAAACATAAAGTTTCAGATGAAGTAGATGCTGTTAATTGTCCAGTGAACTATTTACTCTCTATGTGCCCAAATAGGTGCATCAATTTAGAATGGGAAATAGAAGGAAGAGGAAAAAGATCAGACAGATTTTTTAAAAAGTCATTTTTTTAAGGCTTTTATTCACGTGATCATGTAAAGTTTGTCATCTGGTAGCAGATTACTTTGCATGCATGCATTTACTTACATTAAGTGTTAGAATGGGAGGAAAGGTGTAACCTTAAGACAACTTTCTGTGATGTAAAGTGAACTAACAACTATAGCAATAATCTGTATTGTCAAAGAATTTTTTCCTTTCTATATGGTAACAAGTAGTTAGATCACATCATAGTTAGAATTGTGGCAAGTGCTTGGGCTCTGCCCTTGTTCCCTCTGCAATTAAATGTACTTTAGCCAATGGCCGAGAGGTTAAGCTAATGGAGTTGATAACCCTTTGAGACAGCTCTAAGAGCTCTATTGAACTATGGTTATAGACATTGCATTCATCTGTGTTTTGCAAAATGTCATGATAGGCAGAAGAAGTAAAGAAGAAAATTTTGATCCTGCAAAATACTGTCATTAGAAACAGAAAACAAAGTATTATTAAAATTTATATGTTTCACTTTATATTAAGCAATACATTGCTACTGTTGCTAATTAAAGTATTAACCTGTGATGTGGTTAGAAAATAAGTATATTTTTGATTCATTGGGTTTTAGATTTTTTTTAACTTCTAGTTCTATTTTTTGTTTGAAATTTAAAGGAAGAAAAAAAAAGAATAGTTTGTATGTTGTATATAGCGTCTTGGTCAAAGAAGCCTATCTTGGTTTCAGAAGAGTACTTTTTTTACCTGCTGTCACAAGCAAATTTTCCTGGGAAACTCCATCTGCCCTGGTGATCCCCAACTGATAGTTAGCAGAAGAGGAAGATGGCGGCATCCTGGAAATGTCTGGAAGGGACTTATTGAGGCCACCTGCTGTAGGTGTCCTGCGAGACCACTGCCAACATGAGGTGGGCAGCTCTAGCTTTGCAGTCATGAGTGCTGGAAAGCTCCAAGGATGGAGGTTCACAGGCTCTCTGGGCAGCCTGATTTATCAGTGCAGCATGTTCCTAGAGGTGAAAGATGACCGAGAGGGCTGCAGAGCTAATTCCTGAACATGTGGCTCCAAGATGTGTTGGTTTAAGGTGCATTTGTGCTACTAAATTGGCCTCAGTTGGGGAGAAACCACCTTCAGTATTGTTCTAAATTGGTCATTCGAAACATTACACATAACCTGAAGAAATCTGAAGCCTGCTCTGCCCAGCTGTGGCACTGTGGTCCAGCCGAGCTGCTCCTGCAGAATCTATGCTCTTTTGGGTAGTTTGTTCCTTTTCTCCATGCGCTCAGTTTTCCATGAAGAGCTTATTTAAAAGGCACGATGCAACGCTGAGGCTCTTTGTCCTTTGGAGCAGGAACTGTGTCCTTTACAATGGGCGCTAGGTTGGCAATTCACTCAGATATCACTAATAATAGGAAGCCTGTTGAGAAAGAATGTAATCTCTCTGTGCAAGATAGGCACAAAGCAGCACAATTAAATAGAATTTGTAAACGCTTTGTAAAGCGGGAAAAATATATAACAGTGCAGTCGAGTCATCAAGTAGTGCTAAACTAAAAGGATATTTTTAATTCTGAAATGTGGTTAGTCTTCTCTAACTGCCTTCTTAAGCACCCTCTTCTTGCTATTTGCAATATTTAACACTTCTGGCATCACAGCAAAGAATCTATAATAACAACTGCTGATGAATTCCCTTACAACAGGCTAATGAAAGATAATTATATTTCATTATTTATACGCTGAAATTTGGCACAAAAAGGGTTTGATTGCTCAATTTCACAAATTAAATTTTTAAACAATTATAAAATTACAGAGTTTTATATTTCTTTCAATGCACTATTGTGCTCTAAACATTAATATTTTTATGTAGTTCAGTTGCAGCCTCACGGGTTTGGACTAGTCAATGCGTAGCATTTGGCAATGGAAATAATACCTCAATTAAAACATCAAATAAATATTGTAGCAACAGCAATTAATAAGAAGTAATTTTTGTGTTTTTAAAATTTATATTTGTTGCATACTTTGAACAATTATCTCTTACACCAGCACTGTACAACCTGCTTTTTCACCTATGTCGTGGATGCAGAACTCCTTGTGAAATCAATTGAAGCTGGAGGTACTTGGCACTCCGGAAAAGTTCAACAGCATTTTCTCTTTCATCCTATTAGTATTTTGTGCTCTAAAACATTTTGTGATTCAATCCACTCGTGCAGCCAGTGTCTAGAAAACCTGTGTTCTATGTACAAAAGCAAACATGGAACTGTTTGTATTATATAGTAAATTAATTTCAGTCTAGTTGGATTAAATAGATTAGGAAGACATAATAGCCTGCTCACGTTACTGAAGACTATTCCCGTTGCCTATTCTTAGAGGAATTATAGTGAAAACTGTTACTGTAGTGTTACTTTCTTCTTTATTTCTGTAAAGAAGAGAGCAAAAATGAGTGGATAAAATTGAAATTATACACACCCAGTTATTCTCTTTCTCTCATGCGCACACGCATATTCCATGCTACTTTGGAAATATCAGTAATTATGTCTCCAGATGCACTGGAACAGCAGGGCAAAAAGCAAGCCTATAGATACAGATTATTAAAACCTTGAAAAGCATCAGATGGTAACTCAGATCCAAATTTGGCTTTGTCAGCTAAAAAGGCCACACTAGATTGCAGGTTGTGAGACAAGATGTTTGCAGATTTCTTCTCTCCCGTTAGAAAAGAAGAGTCTAATAGTGAAGTCTTGCAAACATAAACCGTTAAAATTGCAACAAAGGATGTTTTATTAACAACGTAGTTTCAGTGGTAAACTGAATCCTGAGATCAGACGATTCCATTTCTAACAGAATCACTTATGATGAGATGGGAAGTATTCCTGAAAAAAAAAAAAAAAAACACTTCCAAACCCCCCAAGAACGATAAATTTGGCCAATAGATACAAGGCCCTGGAGGCAGGAAATTCAGATTGATGTGCCAGAAAAGTTCCTTCCTTCTTCATATGTTGTTTTCAAGCCATATGTGGACAAAGGAGGACAATAGATTGGAACCTTGACTCAGATCTTTGTTTAAAATTGTTACAAGTAGTTAAATTTTGGTTTCTAGCTGTTCCCTCTCTACCTTGCCACTCTCCTTTTGAAACTCAAATTTTCTGAAGGATGATTTTATTTCTACTGCTTCTTCTACCAGGTCTTTTTTCAATGAGAAATATGCTGAAAAACACACACTGTTTTTAGAAACATTTAGTCTGTGACAAAGCCAGATTAAGAAATCACAGGATTTTATTTTCTTCAGGACCTATATTAGACCAGAAGTTCAGTCTCAGATTTTTCATGAGTTGAAAATCATATATAAAATTCTCATTTAAATAATAATGACAATCTCATTTATCATATAATTTTTTATTAATGGAAAAAGCTACTTTTCACTTTCACCTTTTTCTTGTGGTTCAAGGCTATTGATACCAGAGTTTAAATTCCATTCTTTCTCACTAGAATAAATTGTCTCATGTGAACTTGTTTATTCCTATAGCTAGACTTCATCTCCTAGCCAAATTGGTTAGTTTGCTTGCTGCACTAAAAGCCACCTGGGCTTTCCTATATCACAGTGCAGCCAACAACATAGACCTATTTTGTGTTGCATTTACTCTTGTTTGGCTCAGAGAAGCATTAATGAGATCATCTATAAAATTCTTTCTTCATATTAGGTTGATGTGAATTAATGCTTATACCTCAGACTAAAAAGTCCCTTGTTTTCACGGGATTTCATGTGTCACCTTTTATACACAGGGGCAACTTACCATTGTGGTCTCAGTTACACACCTGGGTATCTAATGAGCCTCATGATGAGAGGGATGAGAGGCAGCTTACATTTGGAAGGTATGGAATATATTAGGAATTTTGTGACAGCTTGCATCAGATCTGTTATTCAGGGGTGACCCATCTTTTTCTCTTACTGGCAGTGGTATGAAGAAACACCCTTGTCCTAATGCCCTGATACAATTCTCATTAAAATTCTGTCCTGTTTTGCCTCACCAGTATAAAAAATAGTTTGATATATGGAGTAGTGTTTAGTTTATCTCTATATGGCATGTATTAACCAATAAATCTGTTTAGCTGATAAACAGCTCACAGAGTAAACTGAATATTATTGCACAATAAGCACATGTGACTGGAGCACTTGCTTTATGCCCTATGTAGTTTTATGAAGGCAGGTCAATTAATATATTGCATGTGATAACACAAAAAAATATCTAGACTTGAGAACATGTTTTGAAACACCGACTAATGATGAAAATGCAGAATGGCTGCAAAAGGGAAGATTTCCCACAAATTGGAACATTTATTTTTCTGTGCCGCATATAGTATACATTAGAAAGAAATATCATTACATATTTCAGTGTGTCTTTCTATATTTATACAATTCAATAAATTATTAAAATGTAGAAAAGTTTTGCCTAGGTTAAGAATCTGAAGCTGGGTTCAAAGTTGGGAAAAATATTCCTAACTTCTTCTAAGTATTTGCAAATTTCTGAAATGGAAAGGATGGAAATCTGCTGAATGATGAACTGTAGATATCATAGAGAAGACCAACAAGCCCATCTCTGCCTTGCTCCTTAAATTGAAATATCTAGTATATTGTCCCATTACTTGGATCAGAAAGCAAATAGTGAGCTTCCACCCTTTAAAACGTGATAGATAATTCAGACTCATGGGGTCCTAGTCTCAGTAATATATTGCTTATCTTTCAAAGTAATAAGCAACAGCAACAAGTAAGTAGACAGACAGAAACATGGGATCTGCTGGGAATTAATTATTCCAGGAAGGACAGTAAACTACTGAAACCCTTGATAAAGTGTTTCTGTCTCTTACTCACGTCCATTTTCACGTTTCTCGTCCACTACTACCCCTAAATCTCTTTCGCTATGCAGCTTTCACAGCTCCCTCTTGCCATACTGTTCTGGTTTTAGTTTATTTTCCCCCAGATGTGTTAGCCTGTGCTTTTCTGTGACTATTATTTTGCTATTTCCTGCCTGCATTTCTCAGATTTCTCATCTCTCTGCTGTTATTGCCCTCAGCTGAGTCCATAGTTCTTCCTAATTTAAAAATATCTTTGAATTTTATCCTTGCTGTTTGCACATCATCTATATCATTAATGAAAGTCCTAAACAAGAGCAGACCTAATATTACATCTGCTGCAAGAAATACACAGGAAAGCTCAGGTGACCATTCATTATTTATTATCTATTATGTAACATTTCTATTAGTACTAGATTTTTGTTTCAGTTACAGAATTTGTGCAGGTATATATGTGCACAGGTGCTATCTAAGTAGTTACATTTAAGGTACACAAATATTACTGGATATTTTTTTTTCTGGATCCTAAAAAAAAAAATCACCTGCTTCTGGATAGTTAATTGAACTGGTAATTACTTTTGAACATGTGGGTTGGTTGTTTTCTGCTTGAAATAATTACCCAATGAAGCCTATACCAGGGATATCAGCAGGATGCTAACAACTGGTGTATTGGTGAAAAGAGTTTATGAAGCACTTCTATGCTTTTTTTGCCAGACGGAGGAACAGATGGATGTATAATGCACACAAAAACTAAGTACATGATCTCAGCTCTCAACCAGCAGCCACAGAAAAATGTACAAAAATCAGTTGTAGCTGCTCTACAGTCGTTGGCTGCAAGGGAGTTTGCTCAGTGCTCTAAAAGCACATTCCTAAAGCGAATATTTGCCTTTCACCCAAACTGTAACTTCCAAAACTGCAGAAACAAATTTTATTCTTGAGAAATATAGCTGTCTCCATCATTAATATGATTTGAAGTTGTAATTCTACAGATAAGTCATGGTACACTGCTTCCTTAATTCTTTAAGGTTCATTTTATGAGCTTCTGATAAGTGTTTTGTACTGTTTTGTGCTATCTTTCTCTTAAGTAGCAGTGCATGCTCTTTTCTCATTTTTCTAAAATATTCATGTTTTATGCAGGAGAATTAGTAATTATTTGTACATTTCAATAGCTGTACGCAATATGATTATAGTGTTGTTTTTCCAGTAAAGATAATTTTCAAGTACAATCATATATGTTAATTTTTTCCCATATACATGCACTATTCCCTCATTCCCAATATAATTGACATTTCGATCTCAGCACAGTAAGAACACAATCACAGTTGTAAATGCATTGTCAGATTTTGCTTTGGTTTGCCAAAACTGTTTCTATATTAATTTGGGGTCATTGACTGTTAACAATATGAAATGTCATGAATATGAACTAAATCAATGGGATTACCACAGTGGAAAAATTAATCACCTGCCTTGTCTTTATCATTTGACTACCAACAGATAGGAATCTATAAACATAAAAGCAACTAAAAAGTAACTAGGCATGTTCTTGCATATTTATCCTCTTGATGAGAATATCTTTCAAAAGAAGGCCAAAAGGGACACATATAACTTTTGGTGCAAAAAACAAGAACCGAAAAGTGGTTAAAATTTACAATGCTTTTGTTTAACTCCTAGTAAATTAAAGGGTAAGTTGGAAAGGTGTAAGGGAAGAAATAAAAAAGCAAACCAAAAGGCATTTAAGAAGATTCTGTTTGGAAAAGAAAGGCTTTTGGTAGCATTTGTGCTACAGTTGGAGTTTCGCAAACAAAGTGAGATAAAATATTTGAATGCATAACTGAATTCTAAAGCTAGGGTAATAACACAGAAACCAAATCATGTGGTGAATGATTCTGTATTAAAATATAGAAAGAAAGGGATCATGAACAATAAGTGAATGCCTGCCAAACTCTCTAAAAAGCAATAAATACTGAATTCATTATAGGTTCATAAAGCTTCATAAATGTTTTCTTGCATTTGTATATGAAATGCTTCAGTGTTGCTCACATTGCTCAGTGATCATTTTCATAGTCAGATTTCATTATCATAAAATGATCATTTCCTATCTTTCAATTTAATCACATCAAGATTCATGAGTATTGACTGAAACAAAGTTTCAAAGTCACATGAATGACTAGCTGCAGAAACATATGTTTGGTTTTGAACCTTTGCTATTTCTTAGCAAATCTGCTACCGCATTTTCTTACTATCGATGAATGAACACTGCAATTTAACATCTGAAGAATCAAATAGCTGTAGAGTTCATATAATCAATTCAATACTGTCTACATAATACTTCAGAAATACACAATGAATGTGCCACATTCAAACAACGAAAAAAAAGGAGAAATAAGTCAACACATTCAAATGATAATTTAAGGAAAATATTATTAGTTTGATAATTTTGCACAACCAAAATGAGATGTGAACTTTTTCAGAGCTGAAGGATTGTTGACAAGTGACAAGGGTTCTCAAAAATCAAAGCAAGGCTGAAAAGTGTCATCTTCTTTTCCATATTTCTCAGCTGCATAGAATTTGACCTCTCTTTTCCAATGAACTCTGGAAAGATCTCTAGGGATCAATATGTTTTGGCACCTTAAGCACAGTGTGATACTCATGGTTCAACAATGTGTGTTTTAAACAGTTCTGTGTGATTGTGCAGGAGAATATTTCACTTATTTTTTCTATAATATAATGTAATATTGCCAAATATTTAATGTATCTTTAATAATTATATGAATAAAGGCACTGATAGGTTTGATTATCAAAGAACTATGAATTGCATGTGTTATTAACTGTATGACTTTCCCTGGTAAATATCTAGCATTAAAAAAATCAAAACCTATTTCTTAAAAGTTGTAGTAAGATTATTGAGTAGTTTTTATCACAGGAAAATTAGATTTACCTTTCTGAAAATCCAGTCCAGCAATTTTAGACACTATATACATTCTTAATATGTCTGATGTGGTATTGCCATGCAGGAAGTTCCAATAATGGGTTGTAGAATTTCTTTCTGGAGGAAGACAGTAGCAAAGGTTCATGCCCTAAACTGGTCCTCTTCCATTCATAGAAAAACAACCTAAAGATAGCTATTGCCTTTACGTTTCACTTGGGAGTCATTATCTGCCTCTGTAAACTTGATGATAAAAATGTGCATAACTGAGTTAACATTCACATTTTCTCTATGGTCTTTCTTTAAATGTCTAAATATCAGCATACTACAAGCAGTATTCCCACTGCCAAAAACATATAATAGTTGCTGTAACTTCTTAAGAGAACTACTTTTCCCTTCTTCTCTGCCATCCTCTTACTTCTTTTCATGTTGTCATGTTTCATTCCGGAATTTCAGTTCTGTATTGGAAAACTGCTAGTATCACCATTGCATGGTCCAGGAACTTACGGTAAATGTTATGGCCTGTGATGGAGAATGACTTCTGAGGGTACAAATGCTAAGTAGCATTTTCCAGTCAACATCCATAGGATGGATCCATCCATTTGTTTTCAAAACCAGTCATCCTACCCATGTTCAATTTTTATTTGGCTTAGAATCTTTCCCCTGCTAGTGCAGCTTTTGAGTATCCTGAGTCTTTTAAAAATGCTAAAAACACCCTCCTCCTGTGTACTACTTTTGTTACCAGTATTCAGCAAAGACTTTGAAAAGTTGACTAAATTATACCCTGGATCAATTTCCAGCTGTGTGAGCACACTGTCATAGACCAGCTTTGTTGGACAGGCTGTCACATACAGATAATGTATATGAAAATCAATGGATTTCCTCCACAAACAGTGCATGATGTTGTCCAGAATTGGCCCACCATGAGGCCCAGATCCAGGATGTGAGCACTGGGCATGCCTTAATGGAAAACTGTCAAAACGAGAAAATAAAATATTTAGTAGTTTTAGCAGGGTTTTAGAGTCTAAACAAAGATTGGCTGGCAGTTTTAATAATAACATAATAAATATAAGAAACAAAAACTTTCAATGCATCCAGAGTTTGCTGGAGCAGGGAAGAGTTATGAGATCCCCATTTGAAGAATTCGAAGTACTACTTGGAAAGCGTCTCTGTCCTTAAGAGATTATCAATTTCCAGCGGAAGGCTGTGAGAGCACTGGCGTACACTACTTCTGTGTTTGACGGTATATAGAGAACTTATTGATTGAAAATGGAAGTGATGATCTGCAAGATTTACCAGGATGTTTTACATGTTCCTAGTAGAGGAAAACACGTAAAAGCAAGGAAGATGTTGCAGTTCAGTGGTATTTTTATTTAGGTACCAAGTAGTAGGAATTTGTAGGTGTTTAATTTTGACAATGTTTTCACTGAAGCTCAAAATAATGAATGCTGAATACAGGTTGCATTTTCAGGTTGTATTGGAGATGGAAATTTCTATGATCTGTAGAGTCATTAAAATCTCCTGTGGGAAGCAGAGGCCAGACCTTGGGAAAGAAGCTGTTTGCCTGCCTAGGCTGAGCGATAGGAGCAGGGATGCAGCTGCTCAGCCTGGTTCACAAGCAGCCCCCTCTGAAAGCCCGTTGAAGCTGGCCGCTCGGCCGGGCTTGTAGCCAACTTAACCACAGACGTCCTCCAAACTACCTTTGGAGGTCAAACACCCTGAAATGAGGAAGAAGAGGAGGAAGGCAGGACCCTCGAACTGAGGGCTGGGACCCCCAACTGACATGCGTATCTGGGGGGAGAGTTGTGCAACTGAGAGCGGAGTGTGTCCGCCTCCCGGGCTGCCTCCTGCGTCGACCTGACCCTACGTGCCAGGATGCACCGGGCATAGAGAGGACAGTGCAGAGAGAGCAGAGGAGAGAAGGAGAAACTCCTCACGTTGAGGCCTACGCTGTCTGCGTGGGTGCCGGTCAGCAACTCCCTCGCTCTGGTCTGCCAGCTCGAGAGGGTGTTCGGGCCCAGATCGGCAGGTATCACCTCGTGAGTAGTTATCCATACTTTGCTTCTTTTATGTGCTTTCACCTGAATAAATGCTCGATGTAGTCACCTCGTTCTGCGTGATTATTGCCAAATCCCGAGCCCATCCAGAACACAGGTGTGCTTATATGCTATTTTTCAAAATCTTTTGGAATTTATGCTTCCGGCAGGAAGGCTATGAACCCAAACAACTACATATGAGCTAGGAATTTTGCTTGCACTTTCACAGTAAAACTCATAGTTCTAGAATATTTTAAAGCTTTTTTTTTTTCCCCATTCTTTTAGTCATGGATGTTTTTATCTGACTGTCCTTTACACCAACTATGTTCCAATACTTACTACTGTAGACCAAGGAAAGAGATTGAATTTAGGCAGAATCAGAGCCATGTACCCTTACATGATTATCACATGAAATTAGGGAAAGGTAAAACTTTCTGCAGATGTCATTAGAGGGAGGCAGGGAACAAGCAGAAGAAAAGTAAGAGTATTTGGGTCAGGAAGTGGAAAGGAAATGCAATAGGGCAGTTTTTCTTAACACAGGAGCGAAAGTACTTGGTGTTTTAAATTTCATCCTCGTGCAGAAAATTAATTTTAGGAAATACTAACTGCTGTCCACAAGCTTGCTCTTTGAGCTAAAAGTTACATTTCCTTAAGTTAAACATCTGGATTCGTGTAACTAATTAAGGCTACTTTTCTGCACATTCAGATGCTTGATTATATGGAGATACACTTAGGGTAAGGTGTAGTTCTGCTTGCACACCTCTCCCTTCATAAAGAGCTTTAGAACTTTTGCCTGGTAAATTCAGAGCATTTGCCATTTTTGAATATCACTTGGTATCTCCAGTTAGAATTACATTTAATGTGAAAACAAGGCTTATCCAGTAGGCTTGTAAAGAAAGTGGGTCTATCCGAAAAGAAAAAAACATGCATATTTCGGTAATTTTATGTTGATTTAAATGCAAGAGGGAAGGAATGAAGGTCTATGCCAGAATGTACTTCTGTTACCCTGGCCTGGCTGTGCAGTGATCTGCTTTCGCTATGGCATGGCCTAGACTATCAAGGCAAGAGTACCCGCTCAGTGGTAAGCAAAAGCAGGAGCTTGTATGCTTACCTAGTCACTGAACATAATTTAGAATAAGAAGAATCTTCTCACTGCTGTGAACTCATATAATATAAATGGAAAATTACCCTGTCCTGTTTTTGTCAGATTGATCACTGAGCTGATTCTTTTCTGTGTGGCTGGGCAAGGGAAAATAGAAAGCATGGTTTTGTATAGTCTCATATTAACATTGAATTTCCATGTCAAATCTTTTATGGCTGTAAAGGAAATGCTTTCTCTTGAATAGGGTTTTCCCATAAATAATCCAAGAAAATATCTATTTTCATATATTTGCCTTGACTGTGTCTTGCTGAAGATTTTGGCCACTTTCTCACTATTTGGTGATAGTTAATCCATAAAATTCTCTAACAATGATAAGCTCAGATTCTGTTTTAAGGTAGATGCACACAGATTTTAAAAGTATATAGGTTATTATATAGTTTTCATAATCTATATGCATTGCAATTCACAAAAAATAATAATAGAGTAGTATGGCTCCTTTTTCTTTTAAAACACTTCCACATATTTCCCACTGAATCTGTCCTGTCACAAATCTTAATTTTGCACCAACAATGTCAAGGACATATTTTTATACATGTTTAAATTACAGTTAATAATAATAAACTGAATCTCCAGGAAAGTCATTTCCCCAGACTAATTTTGGAAATATTAATATCTTTTTTTTTTACAGCTTTTTGCAGTTATTAGAGGATGAAGTTCAACTGGATCCGTATTGACAATTTGCTGTGTAATAGTGTTATGAACCCTTACATGACAAGGTAAGCTGTATTTATAATCTGTCATTTCTAAGACATCTTAATATTTTTGCCTCTTAAGAAAAAGTGCTGAATTTTATGACAAGCGTGTTGTTTCTGACGCCAACTGGGTGCAACTAACACAGACTTTTCCACCTTTTCTAAACAGAGTTTTATATTTGCATACATATATTAAATCCTTGTGATTTAACTGCATGAAATTCACCATATAATTACATGAACTCTGGGTACAGAAGTAGTTAAGAAAATGGGAAAGCAGCAATTCACTGGCAATAATCCAAAACGAAAATGACAAGAAATGTTTTTCAGAACTTAACATATTATAGAGAAGCAAGTAAATACCATGACATTCAGGGAAAATAGATAATAGGATCTTCCAGCAAGAAATTTGCAATTACTCATTTATAGAGAAGGACTATGTCTACCTTTCAAAATTATACATAGACTAATGTATTTAGTTAAAGCAAGATTTTCATCTAACAGCACGTAACTGGTGCTGCTTTATTTATCTTTCTCAATAGAAAAATTATGATGTGGTGTTTTCTATCAACAACTTCAAAGACAGAGTCAATTCTTTATTCATAAGCATATGAAAAGTTTGAATATTAATTCACAGAAAGTAAATTGTAAAATAAAGCACTTAGTCATGCAGAATGAGCATAATCTCTATTGATATTTTCATAAAACAATGTTTTATAAAAATCAGATACATATATTAGGTTTTAATAATTAGTACATTTCACATAATATGAAACCAAGACCACACCAAACTGAATCCTAGCCTCCTGTAAAATAATATCTTTAGTGCTGCAGACACCCTGAACTGTCTGGCTTGTATGACTAAATTAGAATATAGAGCAGAGGGACAATACAGTTTATACTGCACGTCTATTCGCTCCCTTCACCACAAGGAAAACAAAACCAGAGCTCTTTTCCCCAAACTGATCTGACAGACTGCAGCTTAGTACTGTGAGACCAGCTGAGAGATGATGTGGAAAGTGTGATTTATATGTGGAAATGCTAGGCAGCTTTTCTGATATGTCTCTTCGGAGTTAGGGTTTTGTAAGAATAAAGTTTCAAAATCTCAGCTTTCTGGAAGCCTATACTTTAAAATAGATAGCCAGGAGTGAAAATGTAAAATATATATGTATTTTTAAAAGTGGTGATATCTGAAAGATCCTTTTTCCTTTCTGGTGACATTAACTAGAAATAGTGATAATGCAGCCATTGTATTGGAGATCAGAAGTGATGCTTCCTTTAGACTTATAATATATGTCATTATTCAAAAAAAAACCCATATGAAATAACTTTAATAGCAGTAAGTAGGTGTGTCGATGGATCCAGCCATAAAGGATGTAGTTTGAAAAAAGGTTTGCTTATATTTGAGTGAGGTGTCTTGCAAATGAAAAGTTATTTAAGTAGTAAAATCAATTGGCTGTATAGTTCCATGTTTTCTGATGGGAATAGTATAGAAAAGATGACTGAAAGTTGTTTGTTGCAATGACAAAATGAGTTTTTACCTCTGGTTATTATCAGCCCATATATTCATCATTATATACTATTTTTTTTATTATTATATTGATTTTTTTTAGCACCCAATACAGTTTGTACTCGTATGAAGTTCAGAAAACATTGATTTACCTGAATTATTCAATACTTTAGTGTACGGCCATTTTGTCATTTAACACTTTAAACAAATCAATAAAGTTTTAAAAATTGCCTTCCTTATTCAGAAGGCTTGCAAATGTACTCTTCTGGAATCATTAATTTGTATACGGTAATGATGTCTTATAAATAATCTATTTTACAACTATGACTGTTTATATATGTGTGTATGCGTGTGTGTGTATGCATATATAAAAAATGCATAAACAGTTATAAAAAAATGAATAATTTAAGTTTGTCTAAATCATACTATGAATATACCTTTAAACTTATAACAACATTATTCTCAAATGTATCATTGGATGCCTATATGCCTTTTTTTTTTTTTTAACTTATATTCACTGCAGGATGTGAAGACTGTTTCCTCCAGTACTTAAAAACTGGAAACTTTGTCTGTTTGATACAATATTCAATTGTCTGAGAGAAGACCTAAGGCAGGTGGATAAATCCTGAGCACTAATGGGGTTTTGTAGCTGGGTTTCAGATAAGAGGTATTTGATCAAATATGGCTGGTGGAAACATTGTCTACAGTTAGATAACCCCATCAAAAGGAAAGATATGAGTGCCCTGTTGTTGTTGAAATGCACAGTCCTTAGACAATTGCTTTTGTGAACAGGGAACATTTCATCCTTCATTTCTTGTACATAGTAATTTACAAGTCCTGAAGAAAAGTATTTACAAAAAAAAGAAAGACTTCCATTGATTTAAACAAGCATTGGTTTGGGACTGAAAAATAATAAACTTACGTATTTTTTACTAAACAACTGCTAAAAGAAAGAAGCAGTTGCACAAGCAGCTTGTAGAGTCAGCTTTCTCTACTATTGCAAAAAAATCTTTTTCACATGCTAAATAGGGCAATGAGAGGCTGAGGGTTAATCCTGAAAGGATTTATTATTCAAATCTCAATGTATTGATAACAATGCACCAGCTTTCATATTTTACTAGAAAGTAAGTGTTTCAATTCCATTTATTTTACAACAAAGGACATTATTCAAATCTGTTGGGATGCTTTTATCTCCCTCACTGCAAACACCTCCAGAAAAACTATATTTTGTTTCTTTACTGGTAATTTATTTTTTCCAAATTACAGTGCATGCGGACTCTTTCTTTTTACTGGATAGGTCAAACTTCTACTTCATTCACATTTTGGACAGCAGGATATCTTTGGCCTCCTAGCTTATAGCTCCTTAATTCCATATAGCTGCTCTACCAATTACAGGGAAGAAAATATCTGCCTATCTGTTACCACTTCTCCTATAGATTGGTCCCATATGTTTGCTTAACAACGTTCATGCGCGCAGACTCCTGTTAACTCACATTAATGTGTTGTAGAAGTTGACTTTCATAAATAACAGTATACAAGATTATTTCTGAAGCTAATAAATATATATACAACCATATACATAATTCATTTCTATAGAGATTTAAAGTTCAAACTTGCCATGTTACAAGATACCTTCTGATTTGCCTCAGATTTCATGGAATTGATTCAGATCTTGAAAATATTCTGCAGACAGATTTATAGATTTGTTTGTTCAGTAGCCTGTCTTAACTGACATAGGCACTTGAGAAACATCTACAGGAATCTTCTAACACCCCATTTCTAGTGGTCATAACTCACAGCAATAACTGCATTTAAACAATTACAATTCTCTTCATTCTGAAAGAATGGACATTGGCTTTCTGCAGTACCACTGATTTCAAAAGGCAGTCTGAAGCTCTTAAGTCCAAGGTATAGATGGTGCTCCTAAAATGAGTCAAGTGTCAAGACGCATCCTGAAAAGTACAGGATCGTCTCTTCCAAGAAAGAGATGTGAAGTATGGTGGGGGTGAATCTGAAACTGCAGATATACTGATATATACTTATAGAAAAGCAGGTATAACAAAAGGCACCCTGTCAGTCCTGCATCACTGTCCCAGAAGACACACAGCTTGTCTGGGGATTTATTGGAGATGCCCTTTAAACAAAGAGGAACTATAAAAAGACTTATATTCAAAATCCAAAGATATTATTAGGACATTTTTTTTTTTTGTTTCCCAAAAGGAATGTTTTGTAGAGGGTCTGAACTGATTAAAAAAAAAAAAAAAAAAAAAAAAAAGGACAGAGTGAAAACACGAAAATATGAGGAAGAATGTTGGAGCTGGCCATTTGCCCTGTGATGTTGATCCCCTGTGAAGTATAGATTTTACAGAGACAGGACAGAGGACTTTTTGATGCATGTAGTGAAAGAAAGAACAATTTGGGTTTGAAAATTATTCTGAACAAAACATTTTCCTGGACCATTCAAACAAAGACGCCTATTTTCTTATTTTTTTCCCTGCATAACTATAGCAATATGGTGGGGGGAACCACCAACAGCCGGATTCTTTCCATATGTAACAGCCAGGACCTAGTGCACCTAATTAATAAGCAGATGGCAATAGCCCTGTGGGTCCTTGAGTCAGTAAGGGCTTTCGTGCTCCACTGGTTGTGTCACAATATCCTTTCTTAAGGGATGCCTATGCCAAGACTGGATAATGGCATAGCAGATGCTTCATCTTGATTTCAGGATGGCAGGAAGCCAGTTGGGATCCCAAGGTAGTGTCCAAACAGTTAGGAAACTGTGAGTGAGCTTAATCTTGTTGCAGTGGGAGACAGAGTCTTCCCCAAGAGTGCTGACGGTAACAGATCCAGTGTAGAAGTACTTCTGAAATAAGGAGAGAAGGAAGGATTGTACTGGCACACTGGATGGATAATGTCCTATCGAAAGGATTGGCATCCTTTGCTCTATGGAGCCAGCTGGTGATTTTTCTGCCTTAGTTGGGACTGATCGGATTCTAGGGGACTGCTATACTTTGAAGCTGCTAATATTGAAGAATTTAGGGAACAGCAGTGATCAATTTGCACACTTAACAAAGCACTTCTTTCCTGTTTCACTTTCCACCAGGAAAGAAACTTGTGCAATTATCCTTGTAATTGCATAATCGCACGGGTTCATTCTTAAGAAACATAGCTATGTCAGCTGCTTCGAGTATGTTCATAAGAGAATTGGAATGGTTGTGCAGTTGCTGTGGGATGTACATCCGCTTTATAATCATGCTGTCTTTATTGTAAAAGTCAAGGACAGCTCAGAAATACTGTGGTTTCTGACCACTATGAAGTACAAGACCTCAAGAGAAGGGTCACCGCTAGTGTGAACAAAAGGGTCTGATCCAGTATGCTTCCTAGATGGGCTAAAGTAGTTTGGGAATTCTCAATAGTGAAACTTGGACATGGATTTTTTTTGACAAATAGGAGATGGTTCTTGTAAATGGTCATTCATTTATTGTTCATCAGATAAATTTTCTTTTATAGTTACTCTTTATTAAACTTTTTGAGTAGTTGCAAAGGACAGAAATTAAGCAAAAACTTAACTGGTTTAAGCATCTATTTTCCTGTGGGAAAGCTGAGTTATTTTGGGTAGAGAAAACCTTGGTTAAGGAGGAATCTAGCTCTGTACTATATGTATCTTGGTTTCACTGTGAGAGAATGGGCAATAACTAAGGAAGCTGAGTAGAGGGGACCTTATCACTTTTGACTGCATCCCAAAGATTTCAAAATTTTAGTAGCCCTTTGCCTGGGACTGACTAGGATTACGGCTTATGGACTGATTAGTTCCCTTCATATGGACACTGGCTGCAGGGTGATGCCTGACAAATAACTACTAATTCCATAAGCAAATCCATTCTGTATATTAAGCATCGTTTATAGGCATGAAGAATTCTGCCTTGATTCTTAATCTTTCAACTTTAATTGAAATTAATACTGTTGACCGATTCTCTTAAAAAAAATCATATGCAAAATTGGCTTACGAGTCAGCTTTACAGATCTAAGAATTGCTTAATGTAGCATTTAGGCACAACTGACTTCAGAATAGTCCTATAATTGCAGGGGAGGATGGAGTCAGTCAGTCCCCTGTACTACAAGTAATGCTGTGATTTTTTCTTTTGCATTAATGCACGGAAATCAGAAATGTAACTAACCTTACTAGTCTTTGCTCACCACTCCTGAGGGTGCGTCTATATTAGTGCTTTAGTTCAGATCAAGAGCGCACTTATGAAGCAAATGTCCCTGTCATGGCACTTGCTTTATTTCCCGGCACGTAGCAGCCTCAGAGCACATGCACTGGATCCCTTTGGGAACAAATTAAACTAGAGGACATATTCCAGGAGCACACCTAATGTGCTCTAACAGGTGGTCTACCCACAGGACATGGCTAAAATTAGTCCGAAGTGAAATTCCTTGAAATGCTTTTAGTGTGAAGCTCACGTTCTCAGAACCAATTGCCTCGCTCCATAAATCTGCTCCTGCTAATTTGCACTCCTTGCTAATGGCAACATAAACAGGAAACAGCACAAAAGTAGGCAAATATCAGCATGATTATGTACTTTCTACACAGAAAATAACCTTAGAATTAGAAATTATGAATGCAGAATAATGGATTAAAAACCCTTCCTTAGAAAAATACTAGAGCTTTATGTAAAAAATCTGCTGGTATTATACAATTTGGTATTACCTTACCAAAATTTAAATGTGTGAGAATGGAGGACTCAGAGATCACTTGAAGCGCAGAGTGCCTGAAAGAGATATCTTTTGCTCAATGTCTTGTTTCTGCTGGTACTGCATGGTGATGGAAACCCTAGAGCACCTTGCCCAGTTAGGAAAGGCAAGTTTTGAAGCCACCATCTCATACCACAGCTTTGCTTCCTCGTATCCTTTGCTGCGTGTGCAGTAGTTCTAAGATGCTAGATTCATTCCAATTCTCAGATATTGCCCTGTTGCAGTTAGCCTTTTCTATCTGCCCTTTAAAGTGAATGAACACATCAAATTCTATGGAACTTGGCACGTAAAAAAGGTACTCCTGAATATTCTTTTCTACTGTGGCCCTGTGCTGCTTTTATTAACTACTTGTTCTTTTGCTCTGTGATTTTTAGAATCTTCTATTTTTATGTAGTGCCAAAGAGTGTGCTCTGATCAAGCATTCAACAGAGGTCCTGAGATAAAGCAGAGGACTCTTGGCTGACATGCCAAGCAGTAGTCCTGCTCGCTGCAGCGTTCCCATCCATGCAGGAGAAGAAAGAGGATTCTGAACCTTAGGCCCCAAAATAATCTGTTAGACTTTGGATATGTGATACACATCACTTAAATGCTTAGATTTATGTACTTCAAAGCCAAATTATATGATATTTGAAGCCCTCAAGTGGAGGAAAAGGTACCTCACTTCCTCAGTTAATATGTTTACTGAGGGGGGAAAAAAGTACTAAAAAGTACACTAAGTACCAAAAGCACTACCTAACAGAGCTGAAAAACTCCTCTGTAGTTATTGCATGAAAGACAACAGTGCTACCAACCCTTGCCCATTAAGGCAAAACTGAGTGAGTCAGGATATGCAGGCTCCTGGGTGCTCTCTTTCTGACAATTACATTCACTGATAAATGTCGCTGCTCAAAGCTCAAGAGATACACTTTATGCACTGTCTCCCCATGAGTGCTGGGGTTTATCAACAAGATAAGCCTGCGACCCATGGAAAGTCCCAACTGTAGCCTGCTTGAGAACCGCTGCGCTAAAATGTACAGTTCCTAATAGCACAACAATCAAACGGCTGAAAGAAGCTTCTTCAAAACAGTTCAGCTTTTCACAGTGACAACACAGCACAAGGATAAAAGGTTTAAAACAGTAATGACCTATAACTATGCCTCCTTACCTTCATTTTAACCTTCCATTTTAAAGCTTTGACAAGATTTCACCTACATCCCTCTCTGATTGATAGAGCTGAATGAGCCTCTCATTGCAATGTGCTTTGTGACACTCTCCTCTACTAATGTGTCTTTCTCTCAGCAGGCTGGCAAATCTCCCTTGCCCTTCTTCTCCAACCCTGCATATTCAATACTAAATTTTAGTATGCCCTTTGCTTCTAGCACCTGCAGTATCCAATACTGGGCTCCAGGCAGGAGTTGTTTCCTGATTTGCCTATCATTTTCAAAAGACATTAGATACTCAATAAGATAGCATACTATCCTTGGCAACATTTCATTTCCCGTGGGTTTCCTTGTTTATTGCTTCCTCTGACTTCACACAATATATTATTATATACATAATAACTGGCCCCTTAAAAGGATAGAGAGACCCTTTGGATATTAACCTTAGAATGTGCCTCTGAGTTTTGAGCACATTTTAGTTCTGTATTCTTGCAGCGTGAATGTATATCAATCATTAATTTAATTTCTAAAGGGATTATTTCAGAGTAATCTCATTAGAGATGATCATATTACCAGATAGCCTTACATAAGACAATCTCATTAACTGTGCCTCAGGATGTCACTTTAGATACATTTCAGAACCCAGATATAAGTTCATTACATGCCTCTAACCTCCGTTAAGCTGACAAGTGATGTTTTTGTTGTGTGTTAAACACATATTTATTATCTTTGGTTTTGTACTTTGCAAATATAGATATTTTCAGTTACACTTGAAAGAATTTGAATGCAAGCAAGATACTGTATAAATATACACTGTTATTTTGCTCTATCTTAAGTATGATCTATATCTTCAAACGGTTTTAGATTTTGCTATTCAGGCTTACTTTCTCTTCCACTTTTTGTATTATTGCAAGTATCTAATAATACACTGAGCAGTTCTGAAGGAATTAATATAAAAATGTTGAGATTTCTAGTTTATGAAAGATTCCTGTTGATTTTGATAAGATTTAGAATTAGTCCTTCTTCTTCCTGACAGTATAAAGATAAATTCTCACATAAGAAATGTGCCTTAGCTATTGTAGGAGGAACCATTTCTATTGCAAAATTTGAACACAGGAAAGAAGTATTATGTATAACTACAAAGCAGTTTCAGAAATGTGACACTGCAAATCAGGAAATGATTTATCATATAGTTATCATTCTGCTTTCTGTATATTTGGTTTTTAAATGCAAGAAGCCAGTTGCTTCTGACTAGACCTTCTGGAACAAAGAAGGGCAGTATTTGGATTCAAACTGATGGAAAAAGAACGTGGATACAGATGTAATGAAACACGAAGAACAACCAAGTTCCTTTGCTGTGGCTTTTTAAGGTGTTAGATTCCTGTCGTCATTCAGTGAATCAGCCAAATGCTACATAGACCTCGTCAGAGCTAAACTGTTATGCCAGTTCTTGGTGCTGACTGAATTAAGTCAGCACTGAGAAGTGGGAAAGTGTCACCCTACTTCGTTTAACAGAGTGAAGAAGATTTCTCAAAGAAGAGCTCTGTTTCTGTTCCCTAAATTGGTAAGCAAACAGACCAGTTTCCTTCTGTCTTTAAACACACACAGTTGTTCAGTCAACACAAAAGGACAATCCTTTCTTCTTTCTTACTCACGTAATTGTTTATAGATATTTACTGTATGTCAAATTATCAAATTTTGTGTTGTATAACAAGTTACTATGCAAGACACTGTAACAGCATAATTTTAGTGGCACTAATGGATGATCGCATGTGGTCCGTGCTTGGCAACCTGAAAGATATGTCCAAATCCAGGAAAATGTAACAGGACAGAGTGAGCCTTCCTTCCCTAGAAAAAGTGTGCAGGTATGAGAAACTGCATATTTGCAGCTAGACCCTTCTGCAGGAATCTGAAGGGAGATCAGTGATTTTTAAGGTGTTGTATTGAACATCTACATGCAGACACTAGGAGAACTGTTGAAGTGACATTCAGTCAAGTACCCACATTATAATGAAAACATATATCTTTGTCTTTATCTCATATCAGGCTGTCACTATCGCTAGAATGGCTCAACATGCTTGTAAAAGCTGTTCTTGAAGAATGGCGCACTGAAGCACTATCCCAGCAAGACAGTGGCTATAGCAGTAGGCAGAGGAAAGAAGAATTTGCAGAAATGATCCAAAGCTCCGTTTGGAAAGCACAAAATGCAGCTCATTAACTTAGTGTAAGGTTTACATGAGGCAGAAGAAGATTCAAAGCCATGCTTTCTCTCGTTTCTGCTTGGCTAGGAGGCAGTCTTCAATTTTGAGGGTGGCTTTGTTTTAAGTAATTCATATTTGCTATTTTATCATGTTTTGGCAGAGCTAAGTAGTGCAATGTGCTAGAATTTGAAGCTAGGATGGTGGAGTTTATCTAACAAACCCGGAGTAGTGTGAGGGTTGAAGCAGCAGAAACTATCACTATGCAATGTTTAGCCAAGCTAGATGTCTTTGACTTCAATCTGCCTATAATGTTCCTTGAAATTTGCTGCACATAGTCTTGAAAAGTGCAATGGCTTAACTTATTCTGGGGAATCTGTAATGCTACAGCAGCACTTCAGTAAGAAAGATCAGGTCTAAGAGACGCAACTGTCAAGCAATGTGCATTTATGTAGCTCCAGATAGCATCCTAAATCCACACTGAATACTCAATATTAAAAAAACAAAAGTGGTAATTTAAGAAGTGAGGTAGATACTGTAAGCAAATGCTTAGCATGTTTGTTGTTATATTCATCACTAATTTTACATTCTGCATTGATTTACAATGCTGTCTCATAATCTTGGTGTAAGAATGGCAATAGAAAGATCAATACTGGAAGAAAACACTGTAATGTTTTGCTTAGCTATAGAGAGACATTGGTGAAAGAAGATTGCTTAAAAGCAGGAATATTCAAACTCAGGTGACCCTTGGCAGATGAACTCTTCAAAAGCTGGCTACTGAATACAGCGTGTTCATGGGAGAAGGAGTGTTGGAGTACAATTTCAAATTGTGGAAGAATTTCCCCCCCTTTCTTTTGAATTCAGCAATTTCAAATTTGAAGATGTTACCTGTAAAATGCTAAAAAAGTCTGATCTACATTAGTTTAAGCCAGTGTCCACTATGAAACTCAAGAGGCAAAGCAGGACTGGCAGTGCCAACTTGCATACAGAAGTGCTTTCTTGCCCACAGTTATCATCTGCTTACATGAGGCTGATTAAAAACATTTGCTTCTTGATATGCAGGAAAGTGTCGTAGCTTGTTCTGCCACTGTGCCTGATGATGTGTGTGTATGATCAGTGTGATTTTCACTAAGTTCAGCTAAGAATTACATGCTCAGTCCTAGCACCCAATCCTGGAACTTTATCTTGAAATATATGAGAGAGTTGGAGTGTTAAGCTAGATGTATCAGGAAATGAAAATTACCTTACTTTAGAGAAAAAATTAATGTAAATGGCAATTTATACAAATTTCTCCAAATAAAGTTTGCAAGCAGAATGCAGTTAGCTTTAATTCTGATTCTCATAGTGACTAGTATTGCATTAAATAGAAGTAGGGCTAGATAGCTAGACTTCATATTGAGCAGCACCAGGGAAGCAGTGGCGTTCAGCCATTTGCAGATAGTGGGAAGCAAGAAAAACCATTAGCACTTCTCAGAAGAGCTGCATAGATGCACCGTGGCATGCAAACTTCTGCAAGTGATGCAAGCCTGTGTGTTCAGGGTTAACAGCATCCTGGACATCCCAGAGACGAAGGGCACCTTTTCATTGCTCTTTTGGGGGAGGCAAAGCAGTGGAACAGTTCATGCTAGCTTGGCGCTGCTTGATCTGCTGGGTAATGTGCAACATTACTGGCTAGACCACACAGTCTTTCATCACTTGATAGAGCTTGTTGTTCCTTTACCTAAAGGAAATGAAGCCAAGGGCTTCATAAGGGATGTTGCTCATCCTCGCTTCTTGAGAACCCTATGGATAAAACAGTTCTTCCCATTTGGAAAATGCCAGAAATTATTCTATTTTACTGGATTGTCTCATACAGAAAATGGAATTTTCTCGTTCACTAGACTAAAAATATGTCTAAATAAACACATATTTATTCAGTAGTTTTTTGGGACTGGGGAGTGTTATTGTAAAAGCTGGGTGAAACTGTTTGCTTAAGGGCTCTGATGAGATAGTCTTTTGCTACACTTCCTATTTTTTAGCAGAGTTGTGCAGTAATTACAGTATATCAACATCTGAAGAACAAGCTGGGAGCAATCTCAGTTTTCCCCGTGGACTTGATAAAAAATTGAGAATCACTATCCAAAAAACTATATTACCTTTCTTCACATCTGCAGAATTTTCCTATCTATCCAAAATGTCAGAAGGAAATACCTTTGAATTTGTTTCTGCTGCTTTTAATAATTTAAATCTCAGAAATATTTTTATAAATAAAACAAAACCTATAGTAGAGTACTGAAACTTTAATGTTATAGTACAGTGGGCTCAGTCTAACATACTGTGTTTACTCCTCTCTGCAGAAATTTTTATCTTACTGTGTTTCTGCTCAGGCAGTAAGGCACACAAGGCAAAGAGAGTTTCTTCAGAAGCAAGTTTCCTACCCAGTCTTATACCTCTTCCCTGGTCTTCCCTGCTTTGCTTTTACCTTTATGTTTATTATCAGGAGACTCTGTGGCTTTGTTTTCCCCATCAACTTTCAAAGTAATGCATGGACTGGAATCCTGTATATCCTTGCTGCATGCTCAAACCTTGTTACGTACTTTTTTTTTTCCATTATCACTAACAGTCTAGCAGCTGCTTCATATTTCCACAAGTATCACCTTGATAACTCATTTAGTATTTTTTTTATTTTTCTAGACAGTGCAGAATCAAATTGCATTTTTATTTTCTATCATTATGCTTCAAAATTTTACAATATTTTGTACGTATTCCTGATCTGTTCCAGTGTTGGTTCTTTGCATTCTTAATTCAATTGATTACTAAGGAAAATAATAGCTAAGTCTTGAACTAGTCCTCAAATACTTATTGCCTTCGTTTAACATTTGAGAGATGTGTAGAAAACAACCAGTAAAACAACCAGAGAAGTTCAGCACCTTTCTTATGATATTGGAGCTCAATCATAAGTCCGTAGAGTTAAAAAAAAAAAAATCCTATAAAACTATGAAGGTACATTAGAGCACAGGATATTTCTGGATGTTTTAATGTTCATATACTCATAAAGATTGCACAAAGTCTAATGAGATCAATGTGTCTAATGAGGTTGCTTTATCATTTGCTAGCATCTAGTTCATATGTGGGTTTTTTTCTTTTTTTCTTTTTCTTTTTTTTAATCTTTTATGGAATCCTTAGTGCAGTTGTACGAGTAAAACTTGACATCTGAAGGAACAATGCATCTTCTAAGTTAAACATTTATGAAAACAAAGATCTAGAAATTTGTCTGTTAATCCCCAGGCTTTTTATTTAGTCTCTGGTAATTTCTGATCTAAAATAGATGAGTTAATATGTGCAGGTTACTTATATAAAGAAGAAAAACAATCAACTCTCAAATACTGTCCTCCATAATTACTGACAAAACCACAAATATACTCCTTTTGTTACAGTATTGTACCTGGAAGAAAGAATAACTGCTCATTGTACATAAAAATTACCGAGGCGGGGGGGAGATTTCTATTAATTTATGATTTCCTTCATGTATTTCTAACAGAAAATAATTCTGCAAGTAATACATGCTCCAAAATAACGTGTTCCAAAAGAGACAAACTTTCAGGTCCATCTGCTAGAGTAAGTGCACTGATGTTTTTGTATTTTTTACTACAGCTGGAATAATATTTGAAGTGCTGTTAAACCTTCCAGGCAAAAAATTCTCATCTGTACCGTTTTATCCTGAAGCGAGGAAGGGAAAGCTATGTTGCAGATGGAATTCTGACAAGAGAATCTGAAATGATGAAAAGCTGCTGCAGATTGTCATCAGTTTATCCTGTTCTACAACATAGGACTGCAGCTTTAGCCAAGACACATATCTGATAACTCTATTTTCATCTTAGGTGTCATCCTTTTATATACCACCTACTCTTCCTATAATCTTAGTCGTTTGTGTGGGGTTACCAGATTCCCAGCAGTGGAAATGGTGCAGTAATTGTACAGATGACTACATGCAGTTTTTAGCTTAACCATTGTTTTCTTCATTTTACATGTCCTCTCATGCAGATGCACAGGTTTAAACAAAGTATATGAATGTTATCAAATAAACTGTTATCCATTGAATTTTTTTCTCAATAGGTTTAGTTGTTTGATTCCTGTACCTCTGCAGACTATGTGTAGGAAAGCATCAAATTAACTGTGTAAATATTAAAACAAATTTAAGTTCTACTTACCTGATCAGCTACGGGTATATCAATTAGATGAGTCTGGTGATTAACGCAAAACTTACAGAAGAGTTTTCATTTACTTTCTCATATTATTTTTCACAAAGGAATTGATCTTTTTTCAGGTACTGCTTAGGCTTTTGTTTGTATTTACAGTTGATAATATATTAATATTTGGTATGTATTACTTGGCAGCATATTAAGCACAAGTAAATTGAATTATTTGACTTTTTGGTCTTTAAATCTTCAAACTCTTTATTTATGTGGGGATATTCTAAAATCCAAAGTTCACTCTGAAAGAAAGAAATACATAGGGGGAAAAATATTTCATAAATGACTAAAAGTTCTCCAGTCTCATGACTCGTATATATTCTTCTAAATAGTTTTCATTATGTCACTTTAATATTTCCCCAAGTAGTGATAAAGACAGTGTCTGGGGATTTTTTACAATAATGGAATCAAACTTACATCTTTTAGTAGTGGATCAATCTAAAAAAGTCAATAAATAGAAGAGCTTACCTAGATAAATCTACCCAGTATATTATCGTTATGGTGCTTTCCTCTGTAAATTTTAAAGGGAGTAATTTTAAAGGAGTTACCATAACATGCCTTACAAATGTTGCATTTGAGTTATGCTTCAAGATGCTTCTATGTGAACTAGTGTATGAATGATTCTTTGAGAGTATATTTTGGAGAAAATTCAGGATGTCCTAAAAGGATGCATTGTGTTGAGGTATGAAACATTTCTCTACTCCTCTAACAATTGCTATACTGTGTAGGGCTTCTGTTTTTAAATTCCTCTATAATTACTGCCACTTAAGTGACAATAAAATTTTACTGCACATTCTTATTTTTTTAAATGTTTTAGCATTGCTTTACCGTGAAGGAAGGGGAGGGTAGCTTGTCAAACAAGTGTGTATTTTGATTTCTGATGGTGCCTTGTCCCTTTTGTCCCACAGAAAATGAAAATTTGTTTAAAATATACTTAGTCACTCACAAAATAAATTTTCTTTTGTGACTTTATTCCTTTGGAATACTTAATAACTACAGTCTTTTGAAAATACATACTCTATTGGATTTATGAGTGTTTTGCTGCACTGCTTGATTGTCAAGGATCACAGAATTCTTTCAGTGACAAGAGTATGGTGGATACAATCCACTGAAGACACATATAAATATGATTTTCTTATACTTCTGTGCAGTAGGACTGACTGCAGTCTTTTATGTACGTTATGTTTATGAGTATGCATATACTTGAATAATCCAAATTTTCCTAAATGATACAAACATGAACAGAAACAGCACCCTGAAACTCATTCACCCTCACCAGAGACTTTTTAATTAACAGTCACATCTGTGTGAGAATAGTATATCCTGCAAAGTTAGCAGCAACTTAAACCATATTATTAAATTTTGTTGAAGAGTGCAAATCTCAGTAGACCTGTTTAACAATTCAAGAACTAGTGTGGAACGATATCTCTGGCCTCCTGAGTCTGGTTTGGAAATATCTAAATTTTCCATAATGATGTCATTAAATATTTAATAGTATAATATTTTGAACACCTTTCCAACATAAATGAAATTTAAATGTAACCTGTTTAAATTACTAAACGTTATCTTAGAAAATTCTATCAGAGTACACTTTCAAAGCCAATTAAAGATGCCTTGCTTTTAAGAGATGTTTTTTATTGAGGGAACCGAATTAATGTAAACAATAAAAAAGTGAAGATCAAAGTGAACAGTTAGATTGCTTTTGAAATATTTCATGAGGCTATGGGATAAAATTCTCAAACATACTTTATTTTGTAACATGATACTATTGATCCTGTGTAATCCTGACCAGAGTCTAGCTACTATCCCTGGCCAATCACTCAAATCATAGTGAAGGCTGTAAATATTCATCAAGACCATGAAGAAATATTGCCAACTTGAGATAAGACAGACGTTCATCATCTTAAAAAAAAAAAGTCTAAAATGTTACAATAAAGCAGTGCCAGCCGCTGTGGTGCCTGCTACTACTTGCTGCAAAGGGACTCTGTCACTAAGGCTCTGATTTTACCTATTTTTTCTTTTTTTTTCTATTTACCTACTGCCTTTGCTATGTCATCAAGTTGCAGTAGGCAAAAGGTTGTGAGAATGCACAGGAATTCTTACTGAAGTTGTAATTCCTTCATTTTGAGCAGACTGGGCCAAAAGCATCTCATGGACCTACCATCTGCCTTCATTGGGTTACCATCTCACTAGGATCATCTGTAGATGCATCATCAGCATCTCCGTGTTTTGGTAGAGCTCAGAGCAAGCAGTACTGTCAAAAATTCAATTTTAACTGAGTTCCAACTTGGAGTGATAATATGAAGTCTAGTCTGTTCTCCCTTAAGTACCATTTTAATCCTAATTAAAATGATCATTTACTCTGCTAGGGCCTGATTCTTCAAAAATAACTGATGGCAGTAGGCACTACACTTGTTTGTCTCTGCAGGATTTGGTGCTTAGCATGAGAGCTTGCCTATAGATCTAGTTGCTTCTGTTATTTTTATCTGTATGTCCTATCACTATCTTCACATTTAACATCTTAAATATGTTTCTTGTAAGTCATTTTCCATTATCAAATCTGGCCTTTCGAATCTGTTTTTATTTTTAATAGAAAAGACTTTTATTGTCCTAAGTTAACATTTACCTAGAAGCTGCATTCAAAGAGGGCAAAAAAATGAACTCTTCTTTTATTAAGTAAACTCCTTTGTATTTATAACATGTGATATTAATAATTTATTAGATAACATGTCATATTTTAGTCCACAAGAAACATAATGAGTTTCACACTGGGGATCAGCATGGGTCTCGCCTACGGGAAACTTGATTATTTGAACAAGACAGAAGACCTATTGATTTAATGTTCAGTACTCCAACAATTTCTCTGCAGTATGGTATTGAAGCATTGTTTGAAGCTCAACTTTAAACTGAGCACTACTCTTAGAATTAACCAGGAGGCACAGGGGAAAAAAAAGCAGGATCTTGATTACCTCATGAGTTATATGAGTACAGTGCTTATTACAGTAGAAGTCATACATGTAGAAATAGTCAGGTGACATAGGATTTCCATATTTCAATGTATGGATAGCTTTAATGTTAAATGACTGAACTAAGCTTGAATAGGGAAAAAAAAAGTTTAAAGCTTTGACTAAGCTTTAATGAGTAGGAGAAAATATTTGTAGATATTTTGCAATGATTTTCCAGGTTTGAAAAGAATTAAAATATTTTAAAGCACAGCTATTTAGCTTCGATTATTTTCTACTATTCACAATGCTCAAGGCAAGACAGATTTCTTCATCTTCCAATTGCAGCCCAGCTAAACTGGCTGGGCAGAATGAAAACAGTGCTGGATCCTACCTGTAATGCTAGGTTAGTACTAATCCAAAAGACAGCAAAATGATAGATGGATAGACAGACAGACAGACAGACAGACAGACAGATAGATAGATGGACAGACAGAAAGTTTCTGCTGCTCTTCAGCAGAAAGTAAATACTCTGTGTGTAAAGGTGTTGTGTCCCACTGTCAAAATTACTCAGTACAATTACTGAGTATTCGCTATTCGTTAGAATTACTGAGTAGAAGTATTTGTTAATTGTGTGTGTGTGTGTGTTCTTGAGGCAACTGTAACACAGCTGTAAAACAAGTATGACTAACTGAATCCCAAATATCAGGTTATTAAGGAGACTTTCCAAATGGTAGTTGATAGCTGCCCTGCCCTGTCTTCTGGTTCTTTTCAGTCTTGATGCAGCAATGATGAGACAAAGAGAGTTGGGGGCTTCAGCCTTAATAACTATGTCGATTATTTTTACAAGGCTGTACTTAATTTGGGTTTTTAATATCACTTGACTGCGAGGTTGTGCCTACATTCTTTTTGTTCTTCTTGGAGAAGATGAGTATAAGATGTGAATAAAGATACAGCTGCTTCTTTTAGTTATTTCTACCAAAATATTTTGCTCCTTGAATAGAACTCTGTGTGTGCACACATACTTTCTTCAATTGCTGATTAACATAAGTTGTTTTTAATAAGCACTTCTTCAGACTTCAACTTATTTATTCATAGCTTGATTCATTGAGTCTAGTGTGAGAGGATAGTGTTGGCCGCATCATCTCCTGAACGAATGGAATGATAGACAGCACCTCTCTCAAGACTTCCTCCTCCTCTTATCTTCTCTCGGAATTTGGTACCCACCAAGCCTCATTATTAAAGTCCTTTAGACCTGATTCATAGAGGTGGGCACTATTGTTAGCATTATAGACAGTAAATTACACAGTCTGCTATCAGATTGAATAACGGATGCTCTGCTAAACCATCTGGCATGTCTCTACTAAAAAGGAACTGCTTTTTTTTTTTTTTTCCAAATGGAAAAGCCTTTCAGAAAAGTCTATCCATCACTGCTGAGCTCACTGCATCTTGAATTCCTAACTACTGTATACTTACTCTCTTCACATTTTTGATACTATTCTTTCCTAGACCCAGTAACTCTGTTTTATATCTTATTAATCCCTTTTTTTCTGCATATACTTCCAAGCAATGCATTTTTTTTCAAATAGAAATTTTGAGAGAGGTCTTTCAGGAATGAAAATAATTTTAAAAATATATTCTGCTCACTTTTTTTCCACTTCCATGTGGACTGCTATCACAGAATATGACTTAGTGCACTTATTTTCTTTTGTCAGCTTGCAAAAGTTCAATCAGTGTGGCCTTAAAATCCAAATATTGCCATGCAGTAAAAGGGGTATCAACCATGAAT
The DNA here is from genome assembly GCF_000705375.1 of Tinamus guttatus. The sequence continues at coordinate 490,000 of NW_010583775.1, read as the reverse complement.
AAACTGTTTTTTGCAAAACAGTATTTAATATTAAAATCTTTTTAGCACTCCCTAATCATTTCAGTATATTATTTCATATGTTTCCCTTATTTGATTTTATTTAAAAGCAATACTCTATTAAAAATAATAAAACCTCCTTTGCCTAATTATCTTTGTATTAATAGGTAGCATATTGTCTTGTATATGTGAAAATCTCTACATTGTAACTTAAATATATCTATCTTCATGCAACTTTTATGAAGACTTTGTCCAGCAACTCAATAGGTGTTTGAAAGGAGAAGAAAAATGATTCCAAGTCAGATGACAACCCAAGAATGGGGAAGAGGAAACAAAGAGAGAATCTATCTCATCTAAACTGTGACTCCAAGCAGAGACTTTAAGTAAAACATTCTAACTCTCAGACACAAGTAGCCTTTGGCTCTTTGGTTGCTTTGAAGATTCAGGGAGAGAAAAAGCTAAAAGAGAAAACAATCTATGTAAGGTTTAAAAAGTCAAGGGGTGATAAGGGACACTGCCTCTAACACGATAGAATTGTCTGAAGCTTCAGCTTTCTTTTTATCAGCTTAGTATTTATTAATGAATACAATTCCTTGGCTATACCATACAGTGCAAGTGTGTTGGCTGTGGTCTAGGTACAATCAATTTTATATCTTAGTCTAGATGATATCTCTGTCAGAGCAACAAAAGACAGACTTTGTCAGTGTGTTTTCAAGTTTGTTTTACCAGCAAACATCTTTCTGCTTCTTGGCTCCCAAATTGTAACTATGACTAAAAGTGCTCTGAAATAATGCTCAGATGGCTGTTAAAATAAAGTATTATTTCAGCCAGCAGTTCCAAAGTGATATTTAGGTTTGAATATTATCTCCATTCCAGATTTTGGGTTAAAATGGCTTAGGTAGAGATGTAGCAAAGGCATTTCACATCTGTATGTGTCAGCTAAGTGTTAGCTTTCAAGAGACCACATAGAGTCCCTGATAGAGTGTTAGAGGTATTGGAACCTGCATGTATTGCCAGATACTTGGTTACAAGATGCTCAGAGATATCCTCAAACCTGATTTTATATTGCCTAGACTGACCAACTTCTAATGATTTTACGTCCATGAGTTTGTCAAGGAGCTACACAGGCAGCTGCTAGGATCTTCCCTTGGTTGCAGTTCACAAAAGAGGTATCTCCAGAAATGAACATTAGAAAGCAGGGCCTTTTGACCATATTTTGACCTTTTGTAGCCTTTTGACCATAGTTTGAATGAATGTGAAATTTTAAAAACTCGGATTTCTCAGAGTTCTTCAAAGTATGTTGTGTATTTTGTGTTGTGTTTTATTGACTATAAAACTTTGTGTACAGCAATGCTACTACATTGTTATAACTACATTGTTATAAATAATAGTGAATGAAATTACCAGTGATTGTATACAGTGAGCAATATTACAGATTATTTACCACAGAATAAATACTTTTATTACTTTTTTTTCATTTTGAATATATAAAGTATAATTAACACTGCTCTAGAGAATACAAAGATGGACTCTCTTCTTCTTAAAAAAAAAAACTCCTCCATGTGTTATAATGCTAAACTGTTATAGCACTATATTTCTCGTAAATCAGATCCTTGTATTAGGCAGCAACTGTTATTTTGGTAATGCCAAAAATACCTAGTTGCAGAATCCTATTGAACTCTCTGCCTAAGCCTTTTAGTATATCTATCTCTGAGTCATGTTTATAGAAGGCAAAGGTTATGATCAAGATTAAAATGTAACTCACTTTCCGCTAAGCAACGTATAATGTTATGTGTTGAGCTATGAAAGGCTGAAAAAAACCCACTTTTGTTATTTTTTTTATTATTTTCTCAAGTAGAATCAAAAGCTTTAGCTTTCCATTTCTGCATCACAATTTAATATTTTCTTAGTCTCAGAGTACATGAGACTTAAGATATATTAGATTTTGGATTTGACAGTGTCACAACATCCCTTTGAGTTGTTGTGATGGTTGTTATCAATTTGATTTGTTTTTTCTTGTAGAAAGATAGCATTAAAAAAGTAAGAAGAGTGACTAGGTCAGGTGGAAAGAGGGAAAATTGCAACTGTGAGCAATTACCTATCCTTGGAAAGAAAAGGTTCAAAAGACTGAAAGGTGCCGCAGTAACAAGTAAGGTACAATATAGAGCTGGAAGCCTGAAGTTTAGACAGAGACTGAGATATTGCTGAGAGAAGGATGGTACAGAGAGGAAGGCCTCAATAATGATGGAAAGAAAACTTCTAATACCTAGGGAGGATTCTGAGCAGTTTTCTGAAGCTCACAAAATCATCAAATTACTCAAAACCAGGTCTGGAAGAAAAGGACTTCTTTGGAAGGATACAGTGAGCAGGGGGAGTTTAAACTCTTTTCCCTGTTCTGTTTTGCCAAATATTTTCAAATTAACTTTTGAAAACTATATTGTATTTTAAGTTAGATTGGTATATTTTCTGATTTCTGGTGTAAAATACTTCTAGTTTTTTTTTAAATAAACATTAATTACAGTGAAAAAAAATCTCGCGACACTGGTTATTTCCATCAGTCCTTAGAGAAATATGCTAGTCTTTCCTTAGCATAAGCAACTGATGTTGGTGTTGATGTTTGTGAGGTTGTATCTCATCTCATTGCAAGCCAGTAATGAGCAGCAGGCATTTTTCCCATGATTACTGGAAGTATGGTTGCCATTAACATATTTATTTACATTAAAGCTCTATATAGGGAAAAATTTCACACTGAGATTTGGCCCTTGCTTTAATTGTCACAAAAGTATAATGCACTTTACAGCAGGCTAACGATTCAATTAATATTTGAATATCTCACAAGAAATATCTTCTCATATCTGCCAAAGACAGCTCTAGACCAAAAACAGAAGGTCAAAACTGCTTCCTGAATAAGTCAGGATCAGTGATTCTGAAGGGGGGTATTTGAGTTTGAATAAATCATTAAGAAATCTTGAAACAGAGGTCCATTTAAAGAGGCAAATCAACACTGCCTTCCCCAACTGTGTTTTCCAGCCTGAAATTCTCTCTTATAAATACAGACATAGAGGACATTTTGGACATATACCAAACCTAAACATGATGTACATTAAGGAAACACACAAAGTTTGTCAGCAGGGCTCAAAGAAAAAAAGAAGAAGAAGTATTTTAAAATTAAATCTTTATCTGAGGTGACTAAGAATGATTTTTCTGTGCCTAGCATCTAGCTAACAATTTGATTATTAGGTATTTTCCAAATTATCATTTTTAGCTGCTTTTTCCTTAATGTTCATTGCATGCAAAATATTTTCAAGTGAAATGATTCTGTAGAATTTTCTTTTTCCTTGGGTGAGATATTGTGAAAGTTATAAGTGGGAACACTTCATAAGCAAGTAATATTCCCATATATTATTTTGGGTTTGTCCAAAAGCACTCAGCTTAGACTCATGGGCTAGTGGTAAGGCTTCTTAAGGTAGGATGTTTGAAAAAGGACCCTGTTTGCCATATTTACCTTCTTAGTATATAGAAAATATAAAGAGCATGCTTAGTAAAGGAGTTGTTTGTAATCTGCAAAAATAAAGCAGCTGTTTGTTCATTTTAAACTCCTAAAATAACCCAGTTGCTGTAACTACAAGAATAATAGCCAAGCTGGTCAGCACCCATTTACCTTCAACAGATGTGTTTGATTTCTTTTTGCCTATTTTACTTTGAACCTTTTTGCATGAATGTCTCTTTTTCTTTATGTATCTCTATCTGTTTGTATATGCATGAACCTAATCAGGAACATTAATATATGTTATTCCTAGCAGAAGGGCAAAATATATATTTCTTAAGTGCCTAATAGTACAGCAACTTTCTTTCTCCTCCTAGAAATGAATTCCCTAAAGGCAATAGATTTTAGAAGGATGGTGGAACAAACAATAGCTCATGATCTTTATTTTCTTTTCCCAAAAGCACATTTTTAACTCACATTCTGTTTCTCTTGAAATGCTCTGCTCTCTTAACAAAACGTAGAATTTACAGTATCCTTTGGAAAAAGTAACCAGTCACATTTTGATTTAAAAGTACAATACTTAAATCATTACTAGATTAAAGATTTGATCTCTCTGTCTCTTATTTGATTCTGGTATTTTACAGTCACAGGAAATTGAAACTCTACTGATGATACATTCATCTATCTATTGTCAGTAGATAAGATAACCATCTTAATGGTTATCTTAATAGGACATAATCAAATTATTTGTAAAATATTTTTACTTGAAATGAATCTGGTTGCCAAAATGCAAGTTAGGAAAACACAAGTTTATCAGTAGAAATTAGTATTTTAGGTTCAGACTGCATCTAGAGATACCTGATCCCAAACCCTAGGGCATGAAGTAGTTTTAACATTAGTTTTTGGATGTGCAGAAGGATCCATTCTTTCGTTGACTTCAGTTTGGGGAGAGAGTGACATTCTTGCAGCCTCTGAAATGTGTGGTACCTATACTTTCTATGCGTTTGGCAGAAAGTTATACAATTTATAGTAGGATAGCAGTGATGAAAATCAGGGGGTAAAATTATCTTTGATTACTTATAGGATGTACTGGGGTCTTATGTAGGAGGATCTCTGCTTCCTGAATCATTTCACGTTTTACTTTTAACCTTTACTCTAAAACTCTCCAGATGGAAGGAAATCATTTTGATGAACTTTGTCTTATTACCCCAAATTTTGTCATCAATGGTAACTTTGGGCCAGGAGTGCTGTCTACAAAATTATGCATTTATTTCTACAGATATAATAACTGCTTCTTATTTGCTGTTAGATCTGAGAAAAAACCATGACATACCTAAACACATTATGATAAGAGAACAATTACTGAATCAGTTTGAGAATTTTTTATTTAGGTGTATTTAGGTGTATACCATAAATAAGACCTAGCTTTCTTCATCCTGAAGAAATTAATGCAGAATGAACAAGTTACGACTTTCCAGATTGTTATTTATTTATTTATATCCAAGACACAAGGATGTTTGCTCAACAGCTACGGTATTTCTCATAAATGCTGTACGTAAATTTGTTGATTCATACAGTTTATAAATAGGTTTAGTATAAGCTTTTTGTGCATATAACACTATTTTAAAGGAGCATCTTGGTATTGCTCTTTCAATTCACCTACTATCCTGCAGAGAAACTTCACTGTAGACTGGATAGCAGCCATAGCATTTTCCAGAGGTGAGCTATGTGCGGCTTATTAAATAGTCTAAGTGGAAAACAGAATTAATTGAATATTACAAATGCATAACTGTCCATTTATTTATTTATTTATTTAGATATAAACAGAAAAACTACTGATAAAGAAATCTCAGGATGCCCCTGCAATGATTACCACACTGCTATTAGGATGTATTCTGCTTTCTTTACTTTATTGCAAAAAATAAGTGTTAGATGGGAAAAATATTTATTCTCTGAGGTGCCTTTGAATGTTGTTGAAGTCAAAGTGAATTCAGTGTGTAGCCCAATGCTCCCAGAAAGTTTAGGATTTTAGGGTACTAAAATAGGAAACAAACAAACAAAAAAAGAGTCTGCAGGTCCAGAAGTTTTGCAGTTTCATTTTTTACCCAGTAATGCGTCTTAGAGACAGGATCCCTTCCCTGTCCGGTTTACTTCCAGGTTTTTGAGGACTGCCATTTTCTGAGCAGGCCCTCTTCTTTTGTTCTTCAGAAGTTGTGGGTGCCATCCTTTTTTTTTTTTTTTCAATACAGAAATTTAGTTAGAGAATTCAACCTGGTGAAAATGACCTAGATTGAAAGTTTTCCTCGTCTTTAGGTGTTCTGACTAGCAGCTGCCATCTTCCTAGGAAGCCCCCCAGGTGCAGACCCTTTGGGTCTGCAGTGGGCATGCTAGATAACCTTCCTCCTGCAGGTGCCTTGGGCAAGAAGTGGGCCTTGTGGCCTCACTGGAAGAATCCCAACTCTTGATCCTTCTAACAAGGTGAATTTCAGTATCTCATCCAATGATTATTTGGTGAAAAATTGCACAGACTAGCTTGAGTTGAAATCCAAATCCAGGTCTCTCCATCTCCCAGGTAAACATCCTATTCCCTGAGAAAGAACGTTACGGTCCGATGACTCTTAAATTATTTGTGTACAATGGCACAGCATTAATAGGAAATTTGCCTGCAGCCTAATCATTAGGTTCTCTCCTAGGAAAGGAGAGATTTTTTGCCATCTTAACACTGAGGAGGGCACTAAAGTAAGTGTGTGGGTAGCCTCACATTAGACTGCTCTATGAGAGGGTAAGTTGTAGTACCATCCCTCAAATTTTTTTTATAGAGCGACTTTCTGCTCTCTAGTGGAAGGAAAGGATTTATACCTGGCTCTCTGAAGCTGTATGAATCCTGATGTAATCTAACAAGGTCTTGCAAGGCAATAAAGCCATTCACAGAAGAGTGAAATTTAAAGCCTCCTCTACCTAATACCTTTTCATGTCTCCAGATAAGATAGCTTAGATATTAGTGTGCTGGCTGCTGAGAATATGAATTCCATTTTGAGGCCCTGTGGGTCTCTGCATGAATGGTCCAGGACACTAGGAAACCTAACTTGGATATAGATTTTCTTTTTTTTTTGAAAAATGGATGACTGAAAGTCAGATGATGCAGTGCTGATCTTCACAGTGACAGGTGAATGATTTGAAAATCTTGCTAGACCTTAAGCACAGATAAGTCTCTTTTCCTGTAAATCTGGATCTTCAGTACCTTTAAAGTATTTCCACTGACTTTAAAGACACATATATCCATAAAAAATATGGCTAGTAGAACAAAATGTTCAAGATTTTGGTATATGACTGGTTGTTTTGTAAGTTTCATTTTTTTAATGTATAGATAAGCTATCCAAATCCCACAAATCAAAGTGCCAAAATCACATTTGTGAACTCTAAAGCATAGAACCCTATTAATTAAGTACAGTAAATTAAAAAGTAAAAATAAATAAAGTAAAAAAAAAGAAAAAATAACACTATATCTGGAATTATATTCGGATTTACAGTGGTTAATTAAAGTGTTTTTCTCCGCCATGATTTTCAGGGTATTAAAAACACATGTTGAAACATAGATCCAATAGCAAAGAGCATGAGGAATAGCAATTAAAATTATTAGAAATGTCTCAACTTGCCTCTACTCACAAGTCTCCTTGTAGCTCCCATACTGCTGTGCTGTTTGGGTGGAAAGTGAGGTAATAAATAAACTGTAGAATTACCAAGAGAACAAAATTCGTTTTATATTTCCTTAAAACAACAGTGCCCCCCCTTTTTTTTTTCTATGATATATTGTACCACAGAAGAGCTATTATACACCTGTTTATCTTTCTGTAACTTTTTCTGTTTCAATTGAAAAACAAAATACTGAGGACATTTTCCACACTAGTCTTATATTCAGTACTTCAACACTCAAACATCTATCATCCTTATTTTTCTCTAGAAATATGTACAGATATGTGAAGAACAAAATTTTTTATCATCTTGTGTGATGTGAAGTTAATCTGCATTTTCAAAAAGTAGCTCTCATCACAGGAACATATATTTTTTTTACCCGTCACTTATAGTTTGATTTATTGCAACTCCATATACAAATGCAGAATTACTGTGCACAGCCATGACAATTGTAGATGAAATACCAGGGTACAAAGACATTCAGACTAAAATATATTCTTGTGATAATATAAAGCAACTACTGCCTAAGTTTTTTTCATCTGGTTTGTATTCAAACAACTCTCAATTTGAGAGTTTAGTATTAATTTAATATTAAAAGTATCAAATTAGATGCTTTCTTTTTGAGGGAAGCACTACTCTACAAGCAGTTATTTCTAACCAAAACCTTTGTTTTTATTTTTGGTCAGGAGAACACAGTTTTCTATTTTTTGTTAAACAATCTCTAAAATACAGAAAAAAACCTTTTTTTTTCAGTCTATGGAAAAGAGATAAGGATCCAATCAGAATGAAAATATTTGTCTTACTATAATTTTACTTGTAGCCATTAAAAAGAGTGAAAATGATAAAGTAAATAAGCATTTTTATGAAGCAATAGCATCTTCCTATGTGGAAAGCATGGTGCAAACAGCCGAAGTAGGAAAAATCAGAGCAGAGTTCCAAACTTTCTGTTTAGCACTTTCTGTTTAGCAAAAGATGGAAAACATTAAAAAGCTGTGGATAAGTTTTCTTTTCATGCTTACTTAACTTCATAGTTTCCCACTCTATAATTAGTTTCATAACAAATGACAAAGTGGAAAAAAAAATCCTGGACTATAAAATATTAGCTGAGGATTTTTCAACACAAAACACTGCAGCAAAGATTGCCGTTTTCTAACTAATAATAGAAAAAAAATGAAAATTACAAAACACAAAAGTAACTTTGTGATAATCCAATTAGCTTTTTTGCACATCAGATACCTTCAAAGCAGTCAAAAGATTTCTGTTACTTTCTCATTGCTGCTTTAACAGTAAATAAAAGGAACATTGATGTATATAAAAATAGCTCTGAGACATACGTGCATTCTTCTGTGTTTAGCTTCAACTTCTGTGTGTTTCCATACAGTCATGACAAAAGCAGTGGCATGCATTCTTACAAAAAAAATAGGAAAGAATGAGTAGAAGGCAAAAAAAAAAAGGAACATCGAAATGTGTATTTTTACTGGACGTTTTGGAAAAATCTACCTCATTCAAAGACATTTGGTTTCTGAAGACTCAAACAAGAATGCACACTGCATATGCATTGAGACTCTGTATATAAAAGAGATCTATGTGAATCCATATGCTAACTTATTCTCCTAAATTTTTTTAAGCTGTAAGTGACAACTACGTCAATACTAGACTTGGTTCATTTGCAAAGCTTCAGACCACCATACATTTGGTGTAGCCCTACATTTAACTGGTAATTCCACTAAATGGACACTAAATGCAACACACTTTCTCTACTTGCATAGCAGTAACTAAACCAAAAGCTCACTAGGGTCTCTGGAATCTAAACATTTTTTTAGGAGACTAAATTTTATGTGAAATACGGCGTAGCCTAGTAAACTGCTTATTATTTCTACATATCCTCTACTGTCATAAAAGATTATTATTAAATGATGGTTCTGATTTGCTTCTTAAGTGTGATATTGCAGATGATTTCTACAATGGCTTTAACTGTTTCCTTGGTATTTAGAACCCATCTTGTGAAAAACTGGTATTACCTCACATACTAATGTAGGGTTCTTTGATTTGTATGTACCACAGTGCCTTTCTCATAGACTTTCCTGCTGTTGGCACTGAATCAAATAGCAGCTGTATGGCCTTATGGTTTTGTTGCTCCTGTCCTAACAGTTCGTTCTTGCTGCTTTTCAAGATGCTGCCTCACTAAAGTGAAAATAGCTGTGTACTGCTATTCACATATCCTCTCAAGCAGGATCTGCTGTTCAGACTGAAATGACAGTTTTGAACATTTTTGGATTGTTTCATATTTTGAATCTTAATATAATAAGATTAATAAATTCAGTTTCATTCACACAAGATAATTATTGGTGTTGAGGTTCACTGTGCACTCAAAACTCGTCTTTAGTAGTGGAGTATGGAGGAGAACTAACAAGAGCTGGGATTGCTGTATCTCATCCCTGCTCTTATATTCCACGGATGTGGGGGATATTGTGCCACGGAATTGAGTCAATATAAGATTTTGTGTTCATGCACTGCGTATGTAGTGGCAAAGTGTATAAATTCTTTCAGTTGCACAATATTTAGGGAAAAAATAAAGATATCTGTTGTTGAAAGGGAAAGCAAAATACTGCATGTAGAACAATATTACATGGGAACTCACTCTAGTGACCATATTATCCTTCTAATTCTGCCAAGGTCAGTGAGAGTTTGAGCTACCTATTGCTTAAGTGGCAGACATGCAAGCTGAACGTTCTCCCAGGTCAGAGCAACTTGGGTCAAGAATTCAATCTGTACCTTCTCATTCTTATTCTGCAATGCTTTCCCCTTTGCCTTTCTCTGTGGGTCTCTTTCAGCTTGTACTCTGACTCACAGAATAGAAAACCACCCATGTTTCATGGTCCACAACCAAAAAACAAAGCAAACAAAAGAAACATGGCCTTCTTCACTTCTAGGCAGTGAAAAGGACAAGCCAGTGATTCTCTCCTGGGCTCCCTAAGTAGCTGGTGACAGAGTGTTCCTCAGGCTCCTGGGGACCAGTTTCTTCCTGCCTGTTGCTTAGAAGGGGACGAACACTTCAGCCTAGGGAAACTTCTCTGAGATTCTTTTTGGCATTTCTTAAAGAAAAATATGCTTGTGTCTCCCGAGTAGGAGGTTCCACGTGGTCTAGCCTGGAATGCAGAGAGTGAAAGCAATTATGGCATTTTGGGGTGTATGTGGGTAATGTGAGGTGATAATAGTAATCTGTTAGTAAATAGGAAGTGTCTCCGAGGAAGCCGTCACAGTGGTCTTGAGCCAGAGAAATCCCAGTAGTTCTTTTGGGGTGGATGTGAGAGCTACCTTTGCTGGTGCTGACATTTTACAGAGCACAAAGTTTGGCTCCAGCTGAGGAATAATGATAAACTCGAGAAGTTAAGGTAACTCCTTTTACTTCTGTGTGCCAGCAATGTTATTGAGAAAGCACATCAAATAAAGGACTCTCAAAAACAATTTTAGAACTGCTAGCTTGAGCACAAGCAAACTAAAGAATGTATAAATAAAGATTGGGAAAGTGTTCTCAAGTATTAATTTTCTTATTTACAGGTGAAATGTGAACAATATGTATACATTTCTTATGGTTGCATTTGCAAATGTTTATGCATTGTATTATGTCTCTAAAAAAATCTGTGATTTGCTAGAGAACTGAATAGCATCAAAGTCGCTTACTCAGATTTAATTAATATCTGTTAATATTCTCCTACTCAGGCTTTTATCACTCAGTACTGTCCTCATAGATAATGAGCTACTGGATACAGAGGTCATTCAATTTTGAAATTTTTGGCATAGTTTAGTATATTGAATGTTCATGCGAATCAAGCAATTTAATGTGGTCTGTAAGCTTAATGTGAATGCAAACTGCAGTGTCCTGGCTTGTTTCTAATCAGCATTAGAGATGTGCCAAACTGTCAACAGCTCATGAGCAATAAGAACAAGATAGTTCTTCACACCCCTTTGAGTTCATATCAATCATTTCAAAATATCATTTTTTTTTTTGGAATGAGCTGTCACTATCAATTTATATAGTGGCTGTTCAACTGGAATTTGTCCAATTTTTCAGCAAACCATTTGGTACATTATATTATGAAGCAAACAACTTGCAAAAGCAGATTCTTTCTGTGACGCCTGCAAGACAGACATGTGTGTATACTTGAGTGTTTCAAGCCTCTTTTGTCAGGTAAGAGAGGCAGCTTTCATCTGTGCAATGTGAAGAAGATTATTCAAAGAAAAGAAGATTCTGAGAATTTTGTAATAGATGATGATATACAGAACACCACATGCGTTTTTTCCTGTGCGTATTATTTTGATAAAAGTAACCAACTAATAATCAAATAAGTACTCTCTGAATTTGGCACCTTGTCTTGTGCAACAAATCATTGAAGTGTTACCGTAAAAATCAGCTGTGTATATACTAACACTACTGCACCCGTCCTCCCCCAAAAGAACTTTTTTGTTTCTAAATGTATTTCATATTTAAGGAAATTAGATGTATTTTAATCATTTTAATTCAAAACAGGATTCTTCTGCTCTTTGCTTAAAACACAGATGGCTTTTCATACTTTAATTTCCCTGATTCTATCATGTGATAACTGTTATTTGCTCCTGGAAGAGAATAGGACCAGTAAAATTATTTATCCTTGAAACATGCCAAGACAGATCATTTAATACCTCTGCAAGAAGTGCATCAGTGAAAATGATTCAGTGATCACTCTTCTTACAGAAAGTGCATTCATTTCCTTCTCTGAGTCTTAGAAAACCTCCTTCTAGGTTTCACTGACAGAAGTGTGTCGTTGACGTGTGACTTTCATTGACCTTTATGACTGGCCACAGGAATCAATCATGAGCATCACATTTCTTCCTTCTCGCTTCATACCTGCAAAGGAGCAGGGATATGGAAAGCAGTGGGAAACTGCTGGGACTCTCCATCCACCCTCATTTTGCATAGGTCAGTCAACCCATCTGTGAGGCAGGCACAACTCTGGTCAAATGATGAAGTAAATGTTTCAACAAAATGAAAATTAGGACATTTATTTTCAACATGTTGTGGATACTGATTTTTTGATTAATTGATTCTTTATTTGTTCTTTTGGGTTGCTGGCTCACTTTCTGCAAAATCTGATGAAAGTGCAGCAATATTTACCTCTATGTTTTTCCTTTTTTTTTTTTTTTACTGAAAAGACCAATTTGAATGTGAAAAAATTAATTAGCCACAGAACCTCATATATAATATTCTATTTTCAATAATGACAATAAAATCAAGTTGCATTATATGAGCCTTTCAAAAGAGGATTATACTTGGTGTCACCTTTTAGTAGGCAATCTAGGGCTTGCTTACACATTCCTTGAAGTTCTGGTCTCCTGTTTATCCATGGGGGAAAAAGAAATGTAACAGAGCACAGAACTAGAGTAGCGTTTTTATTTTTACTGCATCTATACCAGTGTTTAATTTTCTGGTCACGTTGACCATAATGCCAAGGTTTACCATACAGTTATTATGTTTCTCTCTGAGTGGAGCTTAGGAATGAATGCTGAAGAAATTATCATATTAGGAACTTCTCCTAAGCAGAACTATGAAGCATCCAGATCTGTTGAAATACAAATGTTAACACCTCTTGTTAGAAGATTTTACAGAATCACAGAATAGTTGAGGTTGGAAGGGACCTCTAGAGATGATCTCTAGTCCAACCCCCTGCTCCAGCAGGGACACCCAGAGCACGGGGCACAGGGTGGCATCCAGGTGGGTTTTGAAGATCTCCAGAGAAGGAGATGCCACAGCCTCTCTGGGCAGCCTGTTCCAACTTCATCAAGCTATAAGCCAGTTTCATCTCTTTTTGAAAGTGAGAGCCTCAAAACAAAAGTGGAAAACAAGGTATGTGATAAAATGTACTAATTAATCAGGTTTTCAAAGTTAAGAATCGAAGTGCACACACAGTAAGAGTATCTTTCCTCCTGCCAGGTCTGTTGTCTGTGTTTATGAAAATGTCTTCACATATTCATGTGAATTTATTATTGATATTATAGCATTTTTCAGTTTTCTCAATAAATATTACAGTGATTACTGTGTGTGACACCTTAAGGCAAAAAAACCCCTGCATTCTAGCTATTAGATATGATTTCTATATCATCCATTATTGATTTACTGTTCCATCTAGATAGTGTAATAGTTGATTTGAAATCTAGAAACCATTATGAAATATATTACTGTCAAGAGAGTACAATAAGTAATAGGAAACAGCTTAGTCAAATAAAAGAAATACAGTCTGTACTTCTTCACTAAATGAAAATTCCTGTAACTGCTTTTAAGACAGTATTGAGTCATGAGATGCAGTAAGGTCATGCAAAATAGCATCATCTAAAACAGCTGAATGGCTGTATGAATAATCTAAAACAACAAAATCTCTGAGTTTGCCGTGGTATCTGAATTTAAACATGATGGGAAGTTAATGGAAACTCTGCAGGCATGCAACATAAAAGTGATAGCCATTTTAAATACACCAAAAATATGAATGTGTTGGCAAAAGCAGTAGAACAGTTTAAGGTGAAATTCTGAGTCATGTCTGGGCTCCGAGCAGGAAGGCATTAACTCTTCCTCTATTGATAGTTGTGACAAAACCTCAGGAATCTTCCCCTGCTGTCTGCATCTTTGTTTCAGCCAGCTCTGGAGATTCTCCCAGTGCCCTTTAGACATGGGCAAGCTCTCACAACGCTGTATCATGAGGGTCTGCAAAGAGTGGCCACAAATAGAAAGGGGAAGTGCACAAAAATCCTAGGGCTGTGTAACTTTTTCAGACTCCTTCCAGCATTTGAATGAAGAAGAATTACCATGAGCCAACTCGCATCCTCTTTTTTTCTTATGCAAAGCTGCTTTTGAACTGCAGCCATGCAGCAGTGCGATGGGGAGAAACTATGACACAGTTTTGTTTGGTTATTTCACATTTGCCTTTCATACTTGCTGTTGCTTAGAGTAAATAACAGCATTTATTTTGATAAATTAAGTATAGTAGTGTATGCTTTGCTTCAAAGACCAATATAAGTCCAACTCTTCAGGTACTCTGAGAGTAGACTCCCTTCTGAAATAATGGAAAGAATTGTTTAGAATTGCACTTGAGTGGAATATAGAAGACTTTCACAACCTCTCTATATGTCAAAATGAATCCTAGAAGTAAAAACTGGCTGACTGGGTTTCATGGGGACATTTTTCTATTATCTTGGAGCTGTTTGTCTAATGTCATTATGGGAGGATTTTGCAGGGATGCTCATTAGTACGTATTTTAACACAGATGAGATTATCTGTCATTACACTGTGTTTTGTGAAGGTTTAAAAGGATGCCTCTTAGAAGAAACCTGCCTAGAAAAAGAGTAGGCACTGTGTTTAGAATGTCTCTGTAGCATAAATAATGCTATGCCTGCAATTTTAAGGTAATTTATGAAATCGAGCTCCCATTCACTGAGCATAAATATGTAATGCACTTAGATAAACACCCAAATCAGTGTTCTTGCAGCAAGGGCTGAGTTGGCCTTTGGAGGGCTCCTGTAGGCCCAGGGACCTGGGCCTGCAGTGACAGGTGGTTTCTTTGCTCGCACAGCCTTGCCACGCTACTACGACTGTTTCAGAAACAGGCGTAGTTCTGAGGTTATAATAAGGAAATAATAAGAAAGCTAGTAGGCAAATAGTTTCTTCATAAAAGATGACATTGAAATAAGATTCATTTTATAGTTGCACAGCAAAGTGATTAGAAAAAATGAAAGTAACTAACTGGCAGATGGGTACTATTGGGACATTTTTTATGCTACATTTGTAAGGTTTTCGTATGTCAGAGGCATCTCAGAAATGGAAGAGATTATTGTCCAAAAACATATGTTAACTTTTCATTAGGGATGAGCAACAAGTCTGCCCCCAACAGCAAACACACAAAATGTCTCGAGATTCTGCCTCAGAGAGTGGTAAAGCACTGAGAGGATTGCAGGATGTTTTTAGTGTGTCAGGGACAATATGCCTTTACTTGAGTACAATAATATAGTATAATCAGAGCCAGCAGCGTTAAAGAGACTTTAGTGTGGACGCACAGTCCACCACTATTTTCTTTCGTGTATTATTAAAAGCAAGAGCAGTTTTCCCTCTGTCTTTGTTAATGCTTGGAAGATTGGCTTTTAGTGCTCTTTCCTGTCTAGACTACTGTTATTTTTTAAAAGGATTGCTCATTTTCTTAATTCATTGACAGTTATCCTCCTACTTACATGCCTGAATCACTATTTCATGTAATTATAGGAGACACAGTTTGGCCTGTTCTTGTCAGTCATCCAGTTCCACTGACTGTCTTCATCAACATTTATCAGCTGCAAGTGATCCCTGCTATAACTGTGCCATGTCGAATCTTTCCAAAAACGCTACGTGAATGTGTCCAATTGCTCCCTCTGTTCCCTCTTGTTCTGCTGATACCTACCAGTCCTGTTCGCTCAACTTTAACACGTTCTTTTGCAGCAGTCCTTGCCAATTGGATCTAGCCTGACCCATGTTTGCCATTTGCCTTGACGGTTGCTCGCCATACACCTGTTGACTGCCCATCTGTAGTCGTGGTGCTGAAAACCCACATTTGAGCCTCAGATGAGGAGACATACTTCCAACTACATCGCCCTGTAATTTAATGGATACCAGAGATAAAAGCTCCCTATCTCATATTTCTCGTATTAATTAAAGAATGCTTCATGAGCAGCTGTCTTTTCTGGAGAAAGATGAACTGCACAGTATCAACTGATTGGAAATCTTTGCTGCTTTTGCTTACAGTGACGCTAAAAAGTGTGCAACGTTTATTAAGTGGAATTTATTAAAGCTTTATATAAGGAAAGACAAATCTCTCTGTTACAAGCCAGCTGATAAACACCCTGAAGGTGTTTAACAACTTCCTGGGTAGGGATAGACACGGAATGCTTTGAGGACTTGACATGAGTCAGAGGGTTAGGTTTTGGCAAAAGTAGCTCAACTATTAAAAACAGTTTTATGCTCAGAAACTGTAATTTTCACAAATGCAATAAATATTCATAAGCCCATTTTAAAACAGAAAATAAATACACTATGTCAATTCCTTACCCATGTTCACTGTTATCCCTTGTTTCTAGTGCAGTTTATATTTCATAATAAATTCCTGATACGCTGCAGGGGTACCAACACTGTCTTTAATGTAACATTTCTCTTTGAAGGACTGAAACCAAGTGGTCTCTCCAGGGCATCATAAATCTTAGTTTTCACTTGGAATACAGAAACCATAAAAAGTATAAAACAATATTTAAGCTTCAGAGTAGATCAATTTTCAAAATAAAACGTTATTGTTATGACAGTAAAGAAATAGCAGATGAGAGAAGGATTCTCCAATTTACAAAACCCTGCCAGAAGGAGGATAAAGGAAACATTTGAACCCCAGGGATACTACATGACAGAGCAGTGACCAGAAACCCACAAGGATTCATTTATCTTCTTAAGGTATATGCACCATACAAATACATAGTGCATGTATTAAAATGTTTAATTGTCTAATGAAGAATACAAGGAACACAATATGCAGGATATATATGTATATATAACACACATAATGTAACATGCTGAAGCACAGTATGATTGTCACAAAGTAGGGGTCAATTTGTTAAAAAAATGGACAAAAACTATATTAGTTTTATGGAATTAGGTCATATTAGATCATATACGCTAATTGTAGACACCATCTTGATAAATTTAAGCTTTAAAGCACAGCAGGAGTCTTCTGAGACATAGCAATTTCTGCAAGGCCTTTGAACAACTTCAGTTTTTTAGAAGCTCTTGGAAAGTCATGAAAAATAAGGGAAAACAAATCTTCAAATTGCTCAGGTCCCCAAAGTTCTGTCGCTTTCTTTTTCTGAGAACCTCCAGGGTTTCCAGCTGACAACAAAAGTGGACAGGCTTAGAATCATCAAAGGGAGAGCTAGAAAAAATATCTTTTTGATAAGATAAGAAATATGTTCATGTTTGTTTAAAGTCTAAGTATACGACTTAGCACTGGGAATACTTCTAATAATTCTGAAAAAAAAAGAAAGAAAGTATGTGTGTGTGTGATGGGGAAGGACTAGGGTTTTATGAAACACCATGACAATATCACCACATTGGCTCTCAGTGTGCACTGCTAGAGTGCTTTTTCCTAACATGTTTAGCGCTGTAAAATAACAAAACCATGAAGAACTAGGGATTTGCATTAGAGCATGACTTTTCTGGGTTTAAAGGTTCATTGACAAAGTAGTACACACCAGCCCAGTTTTCAAGTCTGCCCAAAGATAATTGGAAGCCCTTGGCCAGCAATATTTCAATCACTTCCTTTCTACCACTCTGAATTATTCATTTGAATTGAAAAAAGCATTGAGAGTTTTAAAAGGTTCCAATAAATTGTCTTCAGGCTACATAAAAAGGTACTATTGATTCTAAATTCTAAATACTGGGGAAGGGAGAAACTCAAAGATTTTCCTTTACAATGAACATTAAAACAGTAATAGTTTAAAAAGAAGAAATTGATATTGAAGTAATATGTCAAGACTAAAGGAATGAACCCCTGCAATGACATTTTGCATGAAACAACAGAAGTAGAGATGGCTGGGCTGGGTGTTGGTATAAAAACATTTTTGAGGCCACAGATGAAATCTGCATTGGAATTTTTTTCTTTTATTAAAGTTCTGAACAATTGGTCAAAAAAAAGCAAACAAGCAAGCAAACAAACAAAAACAGCACACCCAATAACTGAATAAAGTAAAGAGTGCAAAGGAAACAGTAACAGATTTTGAGAAGCCATTTCTTACTCAAACGATCCAATTTGGGTTGGAATGTTACCCATATGATCGGCAGGGCTTCTGCAAGACACAGAGCAGCAGCTGAATAGGAAATGGCATCTGTGGCTCAGGGAAAGACTTGGCAAGAAAAACAAACAAACAAAAAGGTTAAAAAATGCTAAATGGCCATAAAATTGCAGTCTTCTGTGAATCAAGGGGGTAGTTTAATTTCTTGATTTTATTTTCTGTTTTTAAGTAAAGATGCTGGGTAGAGAGATTTGAACCATGATTTTCACAGAAAAACACGCTTTCTGCAAATGTTTTCTAAATTTTTTTGTAACACCCATGTACAGAAAATGCATCAGTAAGGAATCCAATTCTATGGCTGGAAAATGCTGTTGGACAAGTCTAAATATCCACATTGCAGCGACTCTGGCACTAGGTCATTGCGAATGTGTGAAAGGGGGGGAAAGGGGCAAGAGAACATAAAACCAGGACTTGTAAACAGAAGCGTAAAAACAGGAGGGATGTAGCAATAAGTATTCCCTTTCCATTACCTAAAGAGAGCATATTATGGGAAATTCTAAGCAGAATAATAATAATAAAACAATTATAAGAATGCAGTATTTTTTTTCAATATCCTGGAAATCCTCCATATTAAAAAAAAAAAAAAAAGAATGCTAAACATCCCAGTACCAGCAGAAATGTAAAGGCAGTCATAGTTCAGTGGTTGGGAAATGAGGGTGTTGCATTAAAACAACCTGACATTCCCTCATTGCTTTGGACCATGGCCATCATGGCCTTGGAAGGTGGGTGTCCTCACATGTTTCTTCGGCAGCACATTGCATGGGTGCTGAGGAGTAGGCTTGTTATATAGGCCAGGGAGAAGTAAATTGCAATAGCTGTAGTATGATTTATGATTCAATGAAATTTTACCCAAATTCTGAAGTATATGCTGTATCTCACCTAAATTCTGCCAGTTAATTTTGCTGGGGAAGATAGAGAGCGGTCGTTCATTGTTCTTCTTTCTTTTCCTCTTCTACCTTTTACTCTGCAGTGACTAGAAAAATAGTATAAACTGAATAGCCTGCCTCTTTGCTGGGAAAATTAGGTTATATTCATCCTGTCCTCAGTTTTCGCACTAATAAAAAAGGACTGAGTCCTTGTAATACTGTGTACTGCAGTTGTCTGCAGTACATATAAACACTGTAAACATATATATTTACCATATTGACAAAATAGCATAGTGACTTTATTGTGTCTGTCCAGGGCATAAATGAATAGACTGTTTTTCTCCTTATCTTTCTTGTGATGACTTGTAACACTAAATACAAATAACAGAAGGACAATGCATATGTTCCTGCAGCAAATGGATATCTGTGCTGCGAATGTTCCCTAAAAGCTAGGACAAAGCCCCAGAGCAGAGGCTATTCATGTGATAAATTAAATGTTCCTAACAAAAAGTGGACAAATAGGCAAAGCCACCGTTTCTGTAATTTGAGGTGATACTGACAGATGTTGACAAATATAGGGAGTAGTTTGTAAAAGAAATGCTGTTGAGAGATACGTGAAATATGTCACACAAGCCATCCATCAGAAGTTCCCTATCAACCTGAAAACTGAAGCAGTTAATGAGACAGTGTCATGAGTCTACTATGCCAGTAAATAAGTAAATAACTAATTCATAAGCTTAGACGACAGCTTTTATTCAAAAAAATTGCTTCATCCTTCAACTAGGACAAATAATGCACCTGGAATTTGTAACTGACAGAAAGTATGGAGAATAGTGACAGAAAGTAAAAGATCCTTAATGCTTGATGTGTGAAATGCTTGATGCGTTGATGCTGTTACTTGGTCACTGTTTAACACAGCCGAGCTCCCACTTGGCTGGTGGTGTGAGAATCAAAGAGAGGGAAGGCTGAGAAAGCAGAGCCTCTGCAGAGAGCTATGGCTTAACTATATGCATTGAATAACTGTGGCAAAAGGTTAGTGATAGCATAACACATGGACAAAACTGAATCGCGTTCATACAATTTATGAAGTGAGTACAAAAATAATCTGTCTATAGCCTTCTAAAACCTCCATCATTGTTTTGACCAAGGCACGAAACATTCTTGTTACTGAGAAATGGAGACAAAAGCTGATGGTTGTCATAAATTGTGCAGAACTGTATGGACCTTAGAAAAATTAATTGGACAAAAGGCTTTATAAAGAGAAAATACATAAGACATAGTTATCTTTTTCTTTCTGTCAGCCTTCAGTTTCCAAAGATCAACTAAGTGTTCTTGGTAAAAATACAAGGAAATCGCATAGCTTTTATATTTGATTATTTTCTTCTATATTAGGACTATCTCTGTATATTGTTTTCCCTCTTCTTATGAAAGACAAAAGACTACAGCGTATTTCTTAGGCACCTTGACCCCTGTCTATTGGGTTACAATATTTTTATACTAGTACTCTGTCACTGTTGTAACTGTGCACCTCAGCAATCTTCTTTCTATCCTCGTAATGGCTGTATGTAGTTGGATCTTTATTTTGTATATTGCATTTACAGAAAAGATAAGTGGTTTACTTGTTTTTGGATTGATTTAGGCTGATTTTGGATTTTCCAAAGGGTACATCTAATTATTATATTGTTCAACATGACATATATATGCTTTTTTCTTTCTGTTCAACACATATGAAAAAACAACAGCAAATGATGTATATAACTGGTCAATGGAAAAAAATAATCTCACTTTTGAACATTTGAATAAATTAATACAGCAGAGAGTTCACGAGTAATCTATATGCATAAATATACTCATATGCAGAATCCATCAAAGATTTTTAAATAATGAACTGCATTAGTAAAATTTATGACTGCTCATTGACAATTTTCAACCACAGTTAGAGGCCAAATTCAAAGGATACATTGTTTTCAATGAATAATTCAATATATTCTGGTCATAAGCTCTTTAAATGCAATTTTGTATTATGAATAAGTGACTGATTTGCAACAAATTTTATTTCATTTCTTATTTTTAACTGCCTGTAAAATTCAAGTTAATCAGTTCCTTTTATAAAGCAATAAGAAAGACAAAAGCAATTAAATGTTATTTAATAAAAACCAGTATTTTAACGAGTCCCTAACAACTATAAATATATCCCTCATGGACAAGTATTTATTCATCCAAATGTTTTTAACATGGCTTAAATTGAGGCATTCTGTGAAGTTAAAAAAAGGATAATCATTAGAAACTTATTATGTTGAGAAGAATTTTTCAAAAAAGACTTCAATAGGACTAAGTCACCCTTAAATGTCAAGGAGTGCCTAATGAAGATGTGCATAGGTTTTAAAAAGGAGGTTAAAAAAAAGGAAGAAAAAAAGAAAAAAAAAATGAAAGGCAGAGCCAGAGGCAAATGTCTAGAAGACATTATGCCAGTAAGTGTCATCGCTGAAAAGTTAAACAAAGACAATCTGACAAGAGTAACAGACCAAAAAAGCTCTAAATGAGTTAAGTTGAAAAAAATCTTCTTGCCACTCACATATTAAGGACCAATATCCCACTAGGAGGAGAAAAATATATAGAGAAAATAGAACAGTTGACCTACCTGGACTGCACTGGACTAACCACTGGAGTTGTTAAGAGTGATGTGACATTAGTATTAGGAAAGTAATACAGAAGCCACTATACCAAAATAATAGAAAAGGAAATTATATGACTTAATTGTAATCCAATATGTGGGAATTACAATGCTTGAAAGTGTTGTCTGTTTCTGTTTAAGAAGAAAATAAGTCCTCTTCAGGCAGATATATCAATCAAGTTTTAATGCAGCATTTGGAAAAATATAATTACTAATGAGATGTTCTAAAAAAACAGCACCTACATCAGAAAGGAAGCATTTGGGACAGACACTTGAGAAACCAGCATGCATATTCTTCATGAAGCTCTCAGTGGGAACCAGCTAGTATAAGGAAAAAGGCATTTATGAGAACTAGAAAAAGAGTATTAACAGGCAAGGGGAGCCAGGAATATCAACACTACAGAACAGCTGAAAGCACTGGAAAATATGCTTTATGTTTTATAAAGCATACATTTTCTGTCTCGCAGATTGTTTTTTGCCCTCAGGTGTGAGATGCACTGTGCACCTTGGAGAATAGTGAAGTACTTAATGTATTTTACACTGATGGAATTGATTCTGCAATCAGGATTGTGTTGACTCCCAGCAACCATAGATGCTAAAGAAACTCCAGTAGGTCTTCTTCTTCTTCTGAAGTGGAGAAGAAAGTTTGAACTGACTTTGCTGTGAAGAAGTTAGGCACTGTGAGATCTATTTGTGCAGTAAGCTAAGCACATGTTAAATTCAAGGAGATAGCCAATAATGAAATGAAAAAAAAAAGTTTGAATTAAATAATATACTTTAAGAAGCAGCATTTAGGAAATGAAAAGGATGATAGAAGGCATTTGCCCTGAAGTCTACTGGCATGTGAAAATTACGAAAATTATTCCATTTATATCCAACACTGATTTGCGTTGAAACATTCATCATTCAAAAATACCAAAAGCTATTTGGTGAGAAAATTAGTGTGACACTGATGAAAAATAGAGGTGTAAGCTTTACTTTGAATTATAAGAAAAGATTTTCAAGGAAATCAAAATGTTCCTACCTTATAATAACACAATACTTAATTTCTTTTCTAAATTATTGAGAGCTTATACTTATGAAAAAATAAGTGTAGTATTTTTTAAAACACAGATAATTAATCAATTCAAGTTCAGAAATGTTCACAAGCAGAACAAGAATCCATTTCTCTCAGGAATTCATTGATAAATGGTGAAACGCTTGTGAGAGAAGGCTTATTTTGTTATACAAGGTCGATATATTTTGATATCCAATAAAATATAAGATAGAGTTAGTTTTGGCTTCTTCCATCTTTCAGTGTATGCTGTCTTTGCAATTTGGTCCTGAACTAGTTTTAGTAATTTGGTGAAAGATTTATCCCTGATGAATAGTTGACATGTGCATAAACAACTAGCAAGCAGATTTAAATATTAAAATCTCTGTTTTTTTCAGCAAGAGAAAACTTTGGACTATAGGTTTCATTCACTTTCTTGAGCTCTCCTGTAGAAAGAGTAACAGAAAATACAACAAAGGAAACAAAGGACTGTTCTCTATTTCATAGATAGTGTAGGGATACTCTAGGACATCTTATACATGTGCTTATATCAGTGCTTTGGATATTTCATATATGAATATGGATATTTTATATATGAATAGTTAAAGTAGTCAAATAGGAAACTTTTGACCAACAGTACTTCTTTGCTATATTAACAAAGATTTCCTTTTGGAAAGACGGTTTTCATCTGTGTAGGGCTTTTCCCCTGGATCCAAGGCATTTGCTAAATTTTAAATTTAGCGAAATTTTAAATTTAGGAGAGAAAGCAAAAATGAAGCATAAGCTGAAAGGGTGAGCATGTGGAAGTGACATTGCTCAGTAGAACTTGATGCAAATACTTGAGAGATGCAGGGTATACATATTTTCCGGACAGGAATTTAAAACAGTAAAAAAGGATTGCTGTGGCCAAGATGCAATATGTAAAGCAGAATGATTTTGGAAAGAAAAGGGAAATAAAGCACCAGGAAAATTTGATTTGGGGAGGGGAGAGGAGTTGAAGGGAGAAGGAGGAGATGTGGAAAGGTGGGAAAAGAGGATTTGAGATTTACTTTAGTAGGCATGAACAGGTGAAAACAGTCTTGGATTTGGAAAGGGAGGTGATACTGACACGGTAGCTGCAGATGGCCTTACATATGACAGTTCCTTTGCAAGATCCGTTTCCACTGAGCTGCCTTGACAGCCATCTATCACTGAATCAGAATTAGGTGACAGCATGGCTCAGAATGAAAAGAATAAATTTTCAGAACATATCTGATTCTTTCAGAAAGTCACAGGGTTGATGCTGGTCTGCATATATTGCCCATTGCTGACTTATGATATC
The DNA here is from genome assembly GCF_000705375.1 of Tinamus guttatus. The sequence goes on along the minus strand of NW_010583775.1, from coordinate 466,042 downwards.
TTGTATGCCCTTAAGAAGTGCAATAGTTACAGATCTCTCCAGTGGAGTCTGTGTGTGTACCCCTTTGATGATTTTGGCAAAGCTTGGTGTAATAATTCAGTGGAAAGCAGTGAATATTGTTGGAACATCCTACAAGACAGCCAGATGTAAGTCAGCTAATGCATAACTCTTTACATCTTCTCTAGACAGTAGTTGAAACAGAGTTGCCAATGGAAAATTGATTGGCCACATTTCTCTGGATGTCTGAAGTGATACTGAAAAGAGTCATTTCTGCCATAAAATGGCCCTCTCCCATGCACTGATGATGCAGTTGTACCACTGCGTGAATGGTAAGACTGAATAAGTGATAAGAACTGTGACAAGAGTCGGCCTGATCTTAGGCAGGGTAAAACCCTACAGTTCAGCTGTAATTACAGGCTGCAGTTGAATGACTGGTATGAGGTTACAGAAAAATAAATAAAGGAAAGTTTTGCAGGGAGCATCAAGATCCTACTCTGTGATGACAGGTTTGTCCTTTGCTGGAAGCTACCTGGAGCCCCTCATGCTGTCCTGAAACCTTATAAGCTTGCCTCTTGCTTTGGAGCAACGTGGGCGGATGATGAAGTAATGGAGGGCAGGTCTTGTCAAAAAATGGTACATAAATGGTTATGCAGATGACCTACAATTTGATGCATAGGCAGTCCACCTCTGATACCCTTCAAACTCTTCCACTCCTGCAGTCTGGTTCCTCCTTCAGCTTCCTAATCCATCCTTACTTTCAGCTAGATTCATTTCACACACGAGCAGTGTACATTATCCTGTTCCTGTCCAACTGTGGTTAAGGAAACATCACCTTTCAGGACAACACTCCATATTCAGCCCTTCCTCAGCACAACAGGTGTCTTCCCTATCACTGTATTTACTTTCATGCCAGAAGTTAGAGGAGAAGATGCTGACCAGCTTACTGAGAACAGTCTGAATGCAGTTTTGATGGAAAATGAGTTAAGAGAATACCTGCTGAGATAAAAAAAAAAAAAAAAAAAGAATAAAAACTCACTAAATATGCAGGGATCACAAGGACTGAAAAAAGCTGAGTTTGCAAAGTCAAGTAAAGGATTTCAAAAGTAGTTACTTGAGAGTAACTTGAGTTACTTGAGTAGTTACTTGATTCTGATTCAAATGCTCCTTTTCCTCTGAACCACATGCTGCATTTCCATTGCTTACTCCCTTGCACACTCATTCATACCTGTGAATGGAATAGCCAAAATACTCTTAGATTAAATGACATTATTCTATATTCATTTTTCACTCATTGTATAGAGTTGCAAGGGGTTACACAGAAGCATTAAAATGCTTGTATATGGATGTTTGCATTTTGCACTAGGAAATATTTGCTTACCGACTTATAAAGAAATGTTAAAGGCAAAACCTCAGCATAAGTCATTTTGTGCCGTATGCTGGAATGACAACAAAATGCAGTATTTCCACATTTTTAGGCAATATCAGGGACTAGTACATTCTTAGAATACTAATGCTACCTATTGGATTAATAAAATTTTAGGATTTGCCAAAATTGTTCCAAGATTGTTAGCAGAGTTAGTAAGTAGTATATTATTCTTTAGAGGATCGATAATTAAGATGAAAGCAGCACTTTATTGGTAATAGGAAACTCTCTTCTACTAAAACAATAAAACTAATTAATTTCACAACATTAGTAAGTGAGTGCTTGCTGAACACAAACCAGCTTGTTGGAAATTTTGACTTTAGTGGCTCAGCTGCTCAAAGAGCAGACTGCTTTCAACATGCGCAGTGTGTGTGCACTGCTGTGTACCGCAAAAATCTATTTCAAAGTCTCTGTGATGATCAATATAAAAATACCATGCCCAACATTTCAAATCCGGTAATTAAAACACTTTTATACTCTTACTTTAAGAAGGATATTACCTCTGTCTGGAAGACATTTGGATTCCTTATGCAGTATATCTATCACTAAGAATTATCCTCATGATGATATTCTTAACTACATATATTCATTATTTAATAAAGTAGCTATTTTTATGATGGAAATGATCTGGACATGACAAATAAATTATTCAGAATCAAAAGTCTATTTTCATAAGCACCAGGTATAAGTTAAACTGTTCAAATTAATCTGCTAGTACTTTAGAGAGATCATGCAATTTTCTTGTAAACTTTTTGCTTATTTTGTTATTTTATTTTTGTTATTCTTACCAAGTCACTAATTTTGGTTACTAGGATGCTCCTTACAATTAAAGTATTATTTAAGAGCCGCTGTAAAGTTTAGGTAATTTTTTAATTACATAACATTTATCTTGAGAGAAACAACATAAATTTTACAATTCAAGAATCATATGTTCCTAAATTAGTATGCAGGAAATGTTCACCAGATGAAGAGATAAAAATATGAGAAATTGGATTGAAACTTTTCCCTAAAACATTTTTCACTACTAGGTTACCTTTTATACTACATTTTATGCATTTATGCATTCTTGCAAGGGAGAAATTTCACTTAGATTTTCACTCTTTTCTTAGAACAGTCAGCTAAGATTCAAAACAGTGAAGAAGAGACCTGGCCTTAGTGACCTTCTCCTAAAAGCGTGGAACATAATCAAAGATGAGATTTACAGTGGAGCTGCCAGATCAGTTGTGCTGGACTTTTGTTGTTCTTGCTGGTCTACTGCTATGTCAATATTGCCTTTGCTCCCTGCATCTGAGAGAAAACTGGTGCAGACAATCTCCTTTCCTAGTGTTCCCCAGCTACCTGAAAACTTTATAAAACTAGGCCTGGACTTATTCAATGTCCTAGGTGATTTGCCTTTAATCCTGAGGTGTAATCTTTGCATTTTGAAACTTTTTAGAACTAAGTGCTAACAAAAACAGGAAGGCAGTACTGAGCTTTGCCAGGAGAGTGTTTTTAGGGTGACAGCCTAGTTGAGCTGTTAGATACAGGGCTTTGAGGTAAAGTGTGAAGGTTTATATGGACACAGGGGAGGCATAGGGTTTGCTAGGATAATTTCTGAGGGCTCTCTCTGGCAGTAGCCAAAATTGACACGTTTGGGCAATTCATATTCCTAGTGTGGAAGGGACTGTCTACTGCGCCATGGTTTCCTCTTGAAAGGAAGAAGACCTGATGGAGGCCATCAGTGGAGTAATGTCCATGCAGTTTGGATGAGGAAACTGCAGTCTGGACTAAAATATTGACACTTCCATGGATTAACTTGTGTACTGCTGATAGGGACAAAGACAAGGGAAGGAAATCCATTTTTTTTAGCTGTCTTTCCCCTCTCCTAGTTCATCACCCATGTTCTGCCTGTATTTTAAGAAACTTGTTACCATAGCTCCTGAGAAATGGTTGGTCGTATGACTTAGAGATTCCTATGAAACACATTTATCATTCTGCTACTGAGATGGCTGTAGGAGTGTCTATTCATTAGTATTTAAATCAGTTCATAAATATTTCATTTTAAAATCCAGTTTAAATAAGGCTTACATCTGGTTTCTGTAATGGTGTGGTTTAATGTCCATTGTAACCCTTAATTCTAGCCTGATATAATGCTATTGTATGGTCATACAATTTCATAAGGGCACTTATACAATAAAACAGGGATTTAATGGAGCACTTCATCTTTTTGCAATTTTTAGTTTCAGCTGACCATAGCAAGTGAAGCTAAAGGTTGTATAATACTGCTCATCTCTGCTTTGCATAGAGAAGTTCCACATTTTAAGAAAGGGATGTGATTGAAAAATGTTTGATAAGATTTTTTTTTTTTTCAGAAATTGTGATGTATAGAATAGGAATGTATAAGCTTGTTCTTCTTTCCTCGCATTTCCTCCCGGTTTTCCTCCTTCTATTTAATTTGTAATGTTTTAAGTTACAACAGCGGAGCTATTGGAATGAGGTGAGAGGGCTGCCATTTTCAAAGCACAGCGTTTCTTAAAAGCACTAGAGGAGCACAGAAATTCAGGAATTGAAGGTAACAATACAAAATTTCCCTTCTATGTTAATGTTATTCTGTGTTTACCACCCCTAGAAGCTCTTCCACTCAAATACCACTCTCTGTAATTCTCTCATTGTGTATGAGCATTGAGAAAAATCAATGTGAGGCTTTTAAAATTTTCAGATGAAGATCAGGAAAAAAAGAAAAGCAGAAATTTTGCCATTTTTCTTCACTGCTCATATATGCAACTGGTTTCCAGTTTGCTCCAAAGAGCAAAGTAAGCAAAAATCCAGTGATATAGAAAGGTCAGTAATCATATCACTGTAAGGAGGAAAAGGATGGCTGCAGAAGGGTATCAGATGTTTCTCTTCTAGCTCTATCCATTATCACCCATTACAGAATCCCCAGTCCAATAATTGTGTTTCAGGCAACTCAGACCCATCCATCTTTGTGTAATGTGCAGTACAAGGCATTACACTAATGTAAATGTAATAATAATAATACTTTGTATTTAATTAGGAGCTTTCATATAGGAATCTTAGTTCACTTTAAAACATTAATTCAATTGACTACATGACACTGGTGTGAAAAGACAAGGGAAATGAAGCACAGGAAGGTGCAACTGGGCCACCAGCATGTACAGTGAGATTCATGTTCTCTGATGTCATCCCTCCAAAAATGAAATGCCCAAGAGAAGTTGGTAGCCTTGTGTTCAAGAGAAAGAAAAATTTCCTTTCAGTAGTGAGTAGATATCTTTAAGGTGGATAAAGTTAAATGATAGCAATCTCATCTTCAGTTACTATATAGTGAACTTAATCATTTCCTTTAAAGGCAAGGGAGAAAAAGATTGTAAATAAATATATTAAAATAATATAAATAAATAAATATATTTACAAATTTTTTCTTCCTTACCATTAAAGGAAATGGTTAGCTACAAATATTGCTCATCTAGACATTGTCCTCTTAGCTTGTACTGTACTCTTAACCTAATTATAGAAATCTAATGCTAAAATGCAGTATCAGGTATTTATATTTTACTTCTAAAATGATTGGGACAGATTTCCAATTGCTTGGAGCCCTTCTCTGGGGAAATATTTTCAAATGATTCAATGCAATTACAGACTACATTTTTATGGTCTGATTTTTCAAAATTGCTAGATACCCAATCTGCTGAAGTCTTCTGAAAAAAGAGGACTTATTTTGATGCTGAAAATGGGAAATGAATTCCACAGAAATTCTGGCTGAGCGTATTGATGCCGAGTAATTTTCACAATGCTGGAGACTGAGAATAATGAAAGGGATAATGGAGCTAAAAGTGCATGGAGCCATGGAAGACTAGTCTTTGCTATTTGTAAAACCACCCTTGTTGAAATATGAAATCCTTTTTGATTTTTCTCACTTTCCAGCAAACTCAACACGCCAAAGTTATCAATGCTCTTTTCCGCAAAACTGTCTTTTGCTTTGATATTGATATAGTTTGGGTGCATTAACTTTCCAGCTGAATGACTAGAATTTGGTGGTTTAATTGTCACTCGCTCCATGGTTTAGTAGATAAACTCAGCAGCTGTTGCTTTGTGCTGGATGTGGTTTGGAGAATCTGTGGATACTTTTTCCCTTGTTTGAAAGCCAAATGTTTTGACCCAGCTGCAGAGTGAAAACAAGCTGGCAAAGCTTCTTTTCAAGCCATTGGATCTACTCATTGGGTCTCCACTTACAATATGTTTGAGACTAGATACTGAAACAGAAGAAATTCGCGATGAATAATATGCCAAAATCAAATAAACTAAGAATAGTATTTCTCAAGCAGCTACACTTCCTACCAAGAGTTCATCTATTATGCTCTCTCTACTGGAGTTAAACCTGTCTTGCCAGGTAACAGGTAGATACTTTTCAACTAAAGCCATAAAATAAAAATGAAGAATAAGTCAAAATGAAGGCAGTGTGATAACATAGTAACATGAAAGAAAACATACCATTTTGTTTGTTGACAAACAAAGTGGCGAGACATTTATTTAATGAGAATATTCTGTGAACGAAATTTAGAGAAATGCGCCTGCACTTCAATTAGAGACAGGCTTGCAAATATGTAAGAATGGCCTAGTTCACAGAGTAATAAATGTTATATGTGGTCTTTTATATAGAGAACATTTGTCATCTCTTTGAAAATTAAAAATATAGACAAGTTTCGCAAGCTGTGCACTACTTTTAAATGCATTACATGACAACCTCTTGACTATCAGAATATACTTCAGCACTAAAGTCAGTTTTGAACATCTGTGGGACCTAAAATATATTACAAAACTGAAAGCACTTTTTGAATAGATGCAGACTCTTACAAGAGATGAATGGATTTAAAACGTTAATTTAGAGCATTTCTTGCATCACTGAGGTCAGTGAGCATTTTATTACCAACTTCAGTAAGGATCCACCATCTGCTTTCTAAGCTGTCCTAGAGAAACAGTTTGAGGACTCTCACAACTACGTGAGATTCATGACAAAGTCTAACTTGTGCCCCTGAGGTTCTTTACAAGGGTAAAAGCTGGATGCCAGATTTACAAGTTTCTAATAGGGTATCTTCCGAGTTATGTAACCATAACCTCTTCAGATATTCGTACATAGGCAAATTGGGTAATAGGCAGCTTGAGCTGGTATAAAGTCAGTTTATCAGAGTAGAGGACTGCAGAATAAGAGCTGACCATGGACTTGATACCTGATTTGAATATGACTAAATACAGATGAGGGAAAGGAGACAAGAGAAGGACCATTTAAACCTTGCTTAAGCTCCCAAAACTCTCAGTGATTGCAAGAACTGAAATTAGAGTAGTGACACCAGATGTTGAGCTCTTTGGCTGACATCTGCTGCTTAAAGCAGATTAACCTTTGAGGGTTTTTTTTTTCATACTCTGCACTGTTTACATTTGTCTATTCTTATGAGCAGGTTGTGCCAAGCCAGTAACACTGTACTTAAAAGTGATATGACCAATCTCAAAAATTCGCCTTAGCGAGGAATGCAGGTTAGTAAAATATCCACTTAAAAACAAAGAACTGGTTAGAGAACTGGGCCCTTGCAAACCTTTATTATGTCCTGTAAAAACAAATTCCAACATGGGTTTTGGTTTCGTTCCTGGGAGTAAATGTAAGAAAAGATCAATACAAACTTGAAGCTGATTCAAATTTACACTACAGAATTATTTAGGAACAGACTGCAAAGGTTTTACATGAAGATGATGGATGTCAGAATCAAAAAGAATATCTAGTTTATTGCTTGAAAAGCTGGCTAATAAAAAGTCTCTGTATGAAGCAGTAGTGACAAACCAAACGTTTTATTGTTTTGGAAAGGCATAAATTCCAAAATTTGAGGTTCAAGACCTTACAGATGGCATCTGTTACAGCTTTGCTGCCAAATATGTAATACAAGTTCCCAAGTTCAAGTGAGAGCTGTACAGAAATAATGATAATTTTTTTTTCTGTCTAAGGGACAGACTACAGTAGCAATATTTCTTCTCATTAAATTTGAGGGAAAGTATGTGCCGGCAACAAATTCTAAGTAGAAGGAAAGAATCAAGGGAAGAAAAATATAAAAGTAGTAAAAGAAAAAAAAAAAAGCATGCATAAAAAGGATTTTATGGCCAATTGCATGACTTCATTCTAACTATATTATTAATGTTAATGTGGTAGAATTAATAGAATGAAATATTTTAGCTAAAAGTCAATAACAAATTATATATAGTATTTTGTATTAATAGTATATATATATAGTATATATATAGTAGAGTATTTTGATCTCTTTTATGATGAAATTCCACAGAATGATGCCTATATCTCTTCCTTAAAAATTCAGGAGCATGGGAGTGTAGTGAAATTTCTTTCATCTACAGAATCATCCAATGAGTTTCTGCGCTCTTCTTTGCCATTTGATCATTTAATGGTCAACTGTCGTCAAGAGAAGTCTTCTCATGTAATTGTAATAAATGGGTGACTTTTTTAATAAAAATGTTTCAGTATTTTATCTGCTATATGTAGTGCTCATCACATGAAAAGAAGTTTTATTCAGAACCTGGGCATTACAATCTGAGAGAAATTACTTAGTTCCTTATGTGAAATGTCACATCACACATGAGGTAAAATTCTGGCCTCACTGAGCTTAACAGCAGTAATTTCTTTTGACCTTCATAGGGGCACAGTTTTGTCCATAGTCATCAATAAAGATGTCAATATTTACCAACAATTATATGCCATCTTAATTTTTTTATTTGAAATAAGAAATAATTGAAGTATATCTAGTATCTGTGAAAATGTTGGCAAAGGCTGACATTTTATTAGTGACTGCTGCATTGATCATGTTAAAATACTACACTCATTGATTCTTTTCTTAACTGTTTTATCCTTCTCAGCAATGACTAGAACAAAACTCTTATGTTCTTCTGTAGAACTGCAATTAAAATATTGACACTGAGTAGTTTAAATGACGCTGAGTAGTTTTAAAGCCTAAAAAATCAGAATATCTTGTGCATTTTATTTTTGATCTTAACTATCTGTGAAAATGTTGGCAAAGGCTGACATTTTATTAGTGACTGCTGCATTGATCATGTTAAAATACTACACTCATTGATTCTTTTCTTAACTGTTTTATCCTTCTCAGCAATGACTAGAACAAAACTCTTATGTTCTTCTGTAGAACTGCAATTAAAATATTGACACTGAATAGTTTAAATGACGCTGAGCTGTGCATTTTATTTTTGATCTTAAACAAGATTTTCTTGATTTTTGTTATTTTTCTACTACACGGTACAATATTTTTTCTGTGGTCATTTTTGAAACTTATGAATGGTGTGAAAAATAGTACATGACACACATTGACCTGACAGTAGTTCAAGTACTTCAATTATAAATATACATTAATATGTCATATTGCAATGACTAATTATATTGAAATGTGTTGATTAATTATCCCATAAGAATTTCACACTGTGATATTCTCACAAGGTGACATCTGCAAATGCAGACATGGCAATCTGATGAGGAAAGTGGCCTGCAAAAGGGTCTTTATTATCAAACAGCTGCCTTGAGCAGGCTTTGAGTTTTCTCTACCTTCAAAGGACTCAGTCCTTCATACTCTGTCTCCTCAGACCTGTTTTTTCATTCTTTTCAATGGAGCAGTTTGCAACATCTTTGAAACTTAGAAAATGTAGTAGCAACCCCCAAAAACAGTGGACAGAGAGCTAGCAAACAGTTCTGTCAGGAAAGAATATAAACGTACAATTAACTTTTGACACATTTATGATTTGTCAGTGATGGATTTGCATCGTTGAACTCACAAAACCTCATAAATAAATCTCCCTGCAGTGGTGATCTAAAAGTAGAACCAGAATGTTTTGATCTAATCCTCACAAAAGTGTTCGCTCATAGCCCATAGAGTATGTTCACGGTCTTGGGATTTTCACTAATATTCTCTTGAGCACCCTAAATAATTCACAGTGGTATATCACTATTTTGAAAGAACAAATTCAGCATTATGAAGTAAGGCAATGCACTTTTTTTTCCTGAAATAAAGTGTAAATTAATATTGCTAATAACATTAAAAATAACATTCTAGCTGTGTGTTTTATGTATCACCTCTCTGTTAGAAATTTTATGTGAATGTGGGTGTATACATAAAAATATTTGTATAAAATCAGAAAAAAAACCCCAGTTGTGATAAAACTATAATATCAACATATAATAGCATTTTAACTAATTATTACAAAGAAGGTATTCAAGTTACTAAAAGCAACAAAATAATCACATGTTTTTAAAGAGACTGAACTGTTTGCTTGTGTGTGTTTACACGTGTTTGTTATTACCTTCAGGTGGAAATGTCTGTGCTTTGTGCAGGGAAAATTTCATGTCAAACTAGTAACTATTTTTCATTTAGCAGATAAAATGAAGCATACTAAAGGCACACATTTTAATATGTAACACTGCCATACGTTTAAAAGATAAATTAAAACAAGCAAGTTTCTGCAGCTTACCAGAGAAATTTAGAATACAAATGTATCTTTAATATGAATTCAGATGGGAAGTAAAAATTCAAGGTGAGGAGAAAGCAGATGAGAAAGAAAGAAAAACACTGATCGGGGTTATAGATGTTCTGTCCTGGACATTGATGAAACAGTCATTACAGACAGAGATGGCATCCTGTGAAAAGATGAATTGCTGCTGCTGCTGCTACTTTGCTGAAGGTGCTTTGAAATGGAAATAATAACAGACTCAAACGTCCTGACCAAGCAAGGTTGTGTGTGGAAATCAGAGCCGTACTTGGCAAATGATAAGAAAAATTGCAATCAAAGCTGGGTGGTAGAAATGGAACATGCATGTCCACAGAAGAATTGGACTCAGGTAACATGGCAAGAGTTTATAAATGAAAATGTTCAAAGGCACAAACAAATTGCCTTTGTTAAAGAGAGTTCAAACCTAATCTTTGCTAGCCCAGGAGTGCACATAAAATGTATTGACATCATCAAATTTGGATTTGCCCCAGCATGCAAAAGGACGATACGGGAGCCAACCCAGTTTTAGCTGAAGAACACAGCATTAGACTCCATGAAACCTGTCTGATAACCTCGGAGAAGTCAGGAGGGAAGATGGAAGGGGAGTCTCTGATGAAATTCAGTATAATTATGAATTCAGCATAAAATTATTGCAGTGTTTCTGCTTTGCTTCAGACAGAAATGAAGCTGTGAGCAGAAGAAATCTGTGAAATGTTGTTAAGCCAAAGAAAGCCTCCAGGGTTTGCAGCTCCTGAGCAACTTTGCTAAACGTCAAGGGTCTGGACCAGATGGACATCAATTACACTGTGCGTGGTGGAACAGGGACCCTCCGGATCGGCTCTGCGGCCACGTAGCTGTCAGACCCAAGGGAGCAAGTCCTCATCTCTAGCGGAAGAAGCCGAATAACCACACTAACCTTCCTGTCACCTCAGGAGAAGGCTGACGAAACTGCAAAATCTGGGGTTCAAAGAAGCAGTGTTTTTCAGTGAAAAGCTGCCTTGGTGGCCATTCTCCTGTTAAGCTCAATAAACCCCATTAATTAAAACCTCTTCTGCCACCGAGTAGCTGAAGGCACTCCCGGCTCCGGTTTGAAGGAGAGTGTAGCATACCAGCAGCAGGGTCAAGGCACATGCAATGGAAATTTTCATTTGTTCTTCTGGGAAAATACTGTGGGTCTGGAAAAGAAGCAGCAGGGCAAAGCTGAAGAGAAATCAGAGCACCAGGTTTAACCCAAGCAAGCTGTTGAAGAGGAGATTTAGGCCAGACAGGGGTTGTTTTTTACCTAGTAGGAAATGAAGCTGTGAGCAGAAGAAAACACTTTTTGCCATTTCATTCCTCCTATGGGGAAACAATAATTTTTGCAATGTTTTTATCTACATGGCCCCCAAACCTCAGTTAATAATTTTGGTCAGGATACAGAGTGGCACCATATGTTCATTCTGTGGCAATCATGTTAAAATAGCTATCTTTTAGCAGAAACATTGAAAAGCGTATTAAGTATAAATACTGAAAAAACAGCTGTCACTTTGCTTTTAGAATGTGTTTATAGTAAGGCTATGACATGGGCAGGTTTGGAATGTTTCCTGCTTTAATTAAACCCCCATTTGTTTAAATATAAGAAACCTACCAGGTCTCATTAGTTCCCTGTGTGATGATAATCGATGAGAAAGAGCCATTGGTTTGGGATTTTTTTGTTCAAGTGCTGATGCAGAGTCGCTGACCTGCAGAAAGCGGCAGACGTAGAATTGCATAGCAGTTCCCAGGCTAACTTTGAGCCCCTCAGGCAGTGCAGAATGAATTTTAACAAAGCCAAAGAAAATGTGGGAAAGCAAAAGCTTTGTGTCCCCTCCACTTTTCCTGTCTATTTCCTGTAATTCTAATCCTCTGGCTTCTTTGACCCTGCAGGGCAAGAGCTTAACTGAAAGATTGTTGCTGTTGTTG
>NW_010583775.1:441512-454118 GCF_000705375.1 Tinamus guttatus | reverse complement strand
GGAAAGAGCTTAACTGAAAGATTGTTGTTGTTGTTGCTGTTGTTGTTGATGTTGTTGTTGTTGTTGTTATTGTTGTTATTATTATTATTATTAATATTTTCTGTGGGACCGGGGGGAAAGCAAATGGATGCATTATTATCTTCAATGTGTCATCTCGGGTAGAGATTTAAGGCAAGTATCTTTAAGATTTGAAGGAGGCCAGAGAGATGGAAGACAGGGCAAAGAGAGAGGAGGTGGGAGGAGAGGGAAAAGTACTGAGGTGGGAGGAGAGGGAAAAGTACTGCTCCAAAAAGAGTGATCAAAAGAAGTTTGAATCCTGCTGCTACAGTGCATTTTCATTTATTACAGTGCGTATTTCTTTATTTGTTATCAATAGCAAATAAAAATGATGTTCCTGATAAGGCAGTGAAGAGGTAACTGTTTGTCAGAGAAAAATGTCAGCCTACTTAATGCTTCACAGCTTCGCCTCAAGTATGTCTATGCAAAGAAGAGATAAATGCAAACATTTTAAGGGGTTGTGGTAGGTTTTAAAATAAATTATTATTTTGTCAGTTTTTATCCTTAATATGCTTTTTAATGTTTCTGCTAAAAGATAACAGCCATCACAGTGTATTTTATATATACCAGAGTTTTGCTTATGTTAGATTTCTTCTCTCTATTCTGCTTTTCCAATCTGCCTCTCTGAACTTGTTTTTTTCTCTGTTTTCACCAAATCTCCCTTCCCAACCCCACCCTTGGATTCTTTTTTATGTCTGTCTTCATTGGAAGCTGAACTGATACTGTTCAAACCAAGTTTTTGACATCCAAAATAGTTTGAAATTATACAAAGCAAGTTAATGAATCTTAATATCAATTGAAACAGAATAAATAGTACTTATCTAATCATTAATAAAAAAGTTAAATTATTGTTGACATTAGTCTTATTGTTATTCTGCATAGTGCTGTATTGTGTTCTGAAAGCTACGAAATATGAAATGTGGGAAATGTATTCATTGCCTCTTGTATGTAGATTTATTTGCTTGGCATCTATGATAGCAGAGAGAGTATTGGGAGGAGAAGTTAATATGTAGGAGAAGTATGTATTGACAATTCAAAAATCAGTGGGACCAAGTTTGATAGTCAGATTTTAGAGCATTGTGCAGTGACTTGGAAGTTCCTATTGTTGTATTTTAGATAGTAGTTGTAGCACTTTAAGGCTTCAAGGAATCATGATGGTACACTGCAGATGAGACATAAGTGAAAGAATTATTTGATGCTGTAACATGCAGGAAATAATTCTAAATTTTAATTTTTAAACAATATTAAAATAAAAATAAATTATACTTTTAAGTTACTGAGACAAATAGAAACTTCTAGAAGGAAAGATACAGGGAATAAGGCAAATAATATAGCTATGTAAATGAACTAAAACTGAAGAAGAATCATGGAGTGAAGCAGAAATAGATCATGGACCTCAGGTATTTGCAGGGATCTTTACTCTTGCTGAAGAACACACACATCTTCCATCCACTTCTCTGTGTCATAAGCAAGAAGGAAAGTCTCCCACAAAATATTTTCAATCAATTGTTCTGTTGTTCGTCTGAAGTACAAAGAAATAGCAAATTAACTCAGTAATGTAGATCAATACCAGTAAGTCATTCCACAAATTCATGATAATAAGTCCTAATAAGTATACATTCTAACACAGCTGCCCTCAGATATAACTTGGATTCTGATTTTTTTAATTGGTGGAAATGTTTAGAGGCTGCAAGTTGTAAAAAGAAGTAGTTTCTGCAGAGATTTAAGGATTTTGTGAGTTGTTTAGCTGCTCCAAAATTTGGATGGTAGCTACTTACTTGATAGGACCTAAACTGGGCTTTGCAAATTATACATTAATGTGGATTTTCTGTTTATGGTGGTACATTGTCGACCCTTTTATTTCGCTGAATGTTACTGTCAATCATACTATAAGATTTAGCTAAATTCTATGGTTTTAGATGAATGGTCTTCCTCATTTCATCACTGCACCTCATTCCAGATTTCACTTAAGATTTTGTGACCATGTATCTATGCCAGAACCTGTATTTTGAGTAATATGGTGATAAATCAAAACTCATCTTGCTCTCTACAAAGACAAATAAAACTGGGTCGTTTTGATTCCACGCTGTTAAAGAGGGGACCTTATCACATTGCAAAGAAACTATATTTAATAAGATTCTTTGCTTCATAACTTTTTTTTTTCTCTCAGTACTCAAATCCAAGTAGAAAAAAGTGAGGTGATTGGTCTAAGATTCTTCTTTCTTTTTACTTATTTTCTTTTCATAATTACAAAGAAGAATAGTTGCTTTTTGGTGTCCTAATTAACTCTATGGAGAACATGCGAAAAAAAATGACTTGTGTACCTCTTCATGCTTTGCACATAGGTCAAACTGCATTTGCTTTTCTTTTTATGTACATAATATATCTATTTTTGTTCATCAAGCAAGAGAAGAAAATGAATGATGTCATTTGTTCAGTGGAGCACTCATTCTACCTGAAAGCTTTCAACTGTAGTAAAATACATGGTATTTTATTTCAGTATAAGAATTATCACCCCACACACTTTAATCCAATACATGAAAAGACAACCTATTGTGTGTGAATGGATGATATAATAATGAGGAAAAGAACAAAACAAACAAAAAAGAAAAGAAAAAAAATCCTTTATAAGATCAACACTTTTTTTTATTGTATATGTACAAAAAAGGATGGATAAGAGCAATTCCTGAGATGAATCCTCTCTGGCATTACAAGAACAGTGGTGGCACCAAAGCTCTCTTGTGTAGAACACCTCTTTCTAATGTCATCATTTTTTTCTACAGCAAGTGAGTTTGAAAGAAACTTTAAAACCTATCAGGCCTTTCTAGAGAGACACCGTTATTTCAATGGATGGGTAAATCAGAGGGGGACATTTTGGAAATAGTAAACGTGGTGTGAATTTCCCATTGGTTTCTATTGCTTTTTTTCTGCTCAGAAGTAAAAAAAGAAAGATAATGGGCAAATTTCTGCTGTACTCAAACCGCTGTCTTTTGTAGATGGCACTTCCAAATTAGGTGTGCGGGAAACTTTCCTACCTGAAGTGCTGTAGATGAGGACAAAAAAGTAAGTAGATAGGAAAAGGAGGACAATAAAGTTTGAAAGAACAATTGTGGTGGGAGATGTGATTAAGGAACAAATGTACCTGATCTCTTTCTCTCCCCTGATGTAGCTGAAGCCTCATCTTTCTATTGTAATGGAGAGCGCAGATTGAGGGAACATCAAATAGACAGTGCAGACTCAACTGGATTCCATTGTAGACATTTGTGATGCACATGAGTTTTCACTGGAGGAATTCAAACTGCTTTACTGAAGTGAGAATTTTGCCCCTATTTTACATACAAAGAGGCAGAGACAGGTGGGGACGAAGTTCAGGGAAAAGTACATTTACAGTGATTATTATGCGTGAAAATGACTTAAAGAGAGGACAGCTCAGAGCAGTTCCTGTGGGAGAGGTGTAGAGAATGGTTTGGGATTTTTATCTTTCTCCCAAAATGATTATCTAAGCTTAAGGAGAAAGCAGCATGTGCACACCCACGTGTTCTTTACTTCTCTGTCATCACATGTACCTGGAAAAATGAGCACCAGTATAGGATATTGTGAAAAAATTTTATTCATCCCATGGAAATCAGTGATTCTGATTGCCATCAGGAAGTCATAAAAGTCCTTGTAAAATACCACAAGTCATACAACAACAGCCATACAATTACAGAAGACAGAAAATATTTTCTTCGTTTCACAATTTTCCTTCCAATAAAACCTTTGTGCTTATACATTGAAAAAGAGATTAAAGTGTTTCAGAAACATGAGATTATTAATTAATCTACACATGATTTGGACCTTTTTTGCTGACTGACACTAAGATGGAAAGTTTGGAAAGCCTAAGGTGCCTGCACTTGTCCATTTCTGTGAAAACAGAAATAAGTAGAGAAAAAAAAAGTCACATTGACCAATGCCTTGTTTGTGCATAGATTAATCAGTCAGTTCCTTCAGGCAATTTCCAAGCTTTAACTGAAGAATTTTGTGTAGCCTAAGAGGAGGAACACCAGTGCAGACCAGATTTGCCAAAAATGCTGCATATGCCCCATATCACTGCAGAGGCACAAAAGTGACGTCCGCAGCACCTAGGCACACAGTATTCAGTCCTTTCTGCGTACAGCGTGTTCAGGGAAGGCTCAAGATCAGAGAATACTCTGAGCTCCTGCAGGCAGCGACACTGGTGCAGGCACTTTTAGAGAAGATGGGGTAGAGATATGGCCTTAGGCAGAGTGAAAAAGCACCTATGATGCCTATGCAGAGCCTGCGAAGTTGTTGCAAGGGTCCCACACATGTAAATCTGCCTTTAATAAGAGAAGAGTTTCAGTGCAGGACGTCTCAGCTCCTCTCCCTGCTGCAGCCGTGAGCTGCGAAGCGGCAGCAGCGGTTGAAATGACAGTTGCCCTTTCAGCACTGAAAAGTTCAGAGAACGGTGGATGCCAGTCTAGCCCCAGATCACTGGTGTGCAACCCCACGCACGGGGGAAGCGTGGAGAAACGAAAACCGAGCTGAGCAGCAGAAGCTGCAAGCTCTAATCTAATTGCATTGTACCCTTACGCATTAGGATTTTCTTCTTCAAAGTGCTTTCTAATTTTAGTTTGGTGCAGACTTTCCACTTGATTTGTACATTGTTCTACAGATCAAAACTGCTCCTTTATTTGTCGCTTGCAGCTTTCCAGTTTGGCAGCACTCTTGTTAATCATTGATCATGTTTGTTTATAACGTTCTATGGTGATGGTACTTGGTTTTGAAGCCCAGCCTGCTCAAGTTCAGGAGCAAAATACCCACATTCAAAAGACTGTATCAAAGTCCGAGAATGATGAAAATATTCTATGGTAGTGTCTAAAGTGTGGGATGAAGGCATGCTTTCCAGCTCCTGCATCTGTGACTTGACTCCTTATGTATCATACATTCACCTCCCACCCTGAATCCTTTTCCACTTTTCCCACTGAAAAAAAATAGTTGTGCTCTCAGTGGAAAATGAAGAGCAATATATTCCAGTCCTGTGCCTGATCTGTATGATCAAAGAACCAGCATCCTGGAGAGTCCTGCAAAACATTTTGTACAAAGCTTGTGGGAACCATTAATGAGGCACCTTTTCACCCTTAAAAGTTTGGTATCGAAGTTCGCAACTGAATTGACACCCGGTTGATCACTGCGCTGTGCATCACTGTGCATCATCAAATGTCTTGCAGCTGGTGCACATCACCTGATTGATAATCATATGATCCACATTGTTATCATAGCAACTGTACATGAAAGAAAAGCTTTCTTCACTTGTTATTTCACACTCTGATGGTGGGGGGAAAATGCTTTTTACAACACTTCCCATTCTGTATGTGCTAGTTTTCTGTAAGCTTTTCAGCACCGGACCAAGGATTGGAGGGGAGCACACATGCATCAATGTTCTTAATACAATTCTGAAGCTCAAATCAATGAAAAACATCTGTAAGTCCAGATGCATCCAAGATATTGATGTAAATACTGTTAGAAGAATAGCACCAGTTGTCTCCGACAGTCTCTCTGGCAACATCAACTCTAAAAGTCCAGAGTAGTCAGCTACCAAACGATAGCAACCACTTCAGTGCTGGAAAAACCCCTTCAATTTTCTCACCGCTTGGTTTTCAATTACAGAACTTCTACTGCCATTCTGCCTTGATATAGGGCAACAATTGCAGCATGCATCATGTCCACCAAATCAATTATATCTGCTTCTGCGCTGATTGTTTTCTTTCTTTTATTTTTTTTTTCAGTGCAGTGAACTTTGTTCTTTCACCTTCCAGGTCTCTACAAATTACAGATGGGCTCTCAAAGCTGTTCCTCTAGAGCAACACTTAAGTCGCAGCTAGGATAAACTCCTCTGGTGCTTCTGTGGCCGTTCGTTTGACATTGCTGGAAACTTAGCTATGGACTAGAGCATATGGACTAAAGCTGTAGAGAAAACCTTGCAATATTTGCTTCCATGATCTGAGGGACAAATTTTTGTGTGACACCCAGAAATCCAGTGCAGGCATCAGAGATCGGGGAGGAAGCACATCATTCCCGAGAAACACCATGATCTGCCATTGATATGATGTTCAAGGGTGGGGAAAGTGGATATATCACTTGTTCATAGGCAAGGAGTGAGGTTATTGGAATGAAAACGGAGTTGTGCTGTCCAGTAGTGACCTGATACACAAAAAAAACCCCTCCTGTTGTACATAGGGTCAGTAATACATCATGACAAACGAGTCACAGACTTTGCTCCCTTGAGTCGCCTTCTGCTTGTTTGTTTTTCTCATGTTGATTAGTCAGTAACAATTCCTGAAGGGTCTGAACATTGCACCACTATTTATTTGCTTATATAAGAGTCGTGTGTTTGATATAATGAGAGAATTGGTTTTCTTGTGTGATGAAGGATTGTAATTGTATCAGAAAGTCTGGCAATAGCCTTTCCTACACTGCTGCAGCCAGTTTGCTTTGGCTCTTGTATGAGAAGCAAAAGCAAGATCACATGGTAAGGAAAAGCAGCAGAAATTTTTCAACTTATCTTTCCTTTTGATATAATCTAACACATTGTAAAATATAGAATGAACATTGTTTTACCTGATTGGAAAGTAAATATATAAATATATTCCTTTATATAAAAATAGATATATTTTTATTTATATTTATGCACATGTATTTATTTAGATTGGTTTTGAATGAAGTAATTAAGTTGTAATAATTAGTAACTATTAGTTGCATGGGCTCTTCAGAGACAAAAAGCTCTACCACCAGTTGCTCAAAATCAAGAAAGAAGCCTAATTATCCTGCTTTACAAATGCTGTGTTCTACCTTTTACAAAGGAACTTACAAAGAGTAGATAAAATGCCTTTATGATATCGTGGACTGTGCAGCCACTGTAAATGGAGTCACCTTTATCTTGAATATTTAACTCACCCTTTCCAAGACTGATCATTATGGAAATGTATGTGGAAATTGTGGAAATGTAAAGATTATTCTCTTTATTCAAAGATTTAAAAATTCAGCATTTATTTGTTTATTTTAGATACATGTAGAATTGGAAATACAGTGGGCATCTTAATATGTAGCCTGGAAGGATGATTACATAGCAGCCGAGATTAGTTATCCAAAAAAAATCTTTTTTTTTTCTCATTATTAGTTAGCGAATTATTATCTTCATAATACTGTTGGTGTATAATGCCTTCATGGTGCAAACTATCCAAATTCTGGCATTTTTTATACAGCAACACCAGGTGACACTGATGGATGTAAATGCTTTTATAACTGATGTTATACAGCAGTACTGCAATGTGCTGTTGAAGTCCCTTTAATAAACATAGTTCCTTACAGCATTGATATAACATCTCTGCTGAGCCCTAACCATAACGAAAGTAAAAATGACAATGTGCCAAAATAATATGTCAATGCCAACTTAAACCTCACAGTAACAACTGGAAACACTAGAAATTTTAAAACATAACTCTACAGTTTCTTTTCCTTTTTCTGCAGGCCACTCATCATTGCTCTCTGGCAAGTATGAAGGCTTCTTTCTTAGCCTTGACATCATCATTTTTTATTTCTTACCACACATACAAAATCACTTCATATGTGCAAAATTAAATGCCTTCCCTCCCTCCCTCCTCTCCTTCATTGCTTGCTTCCTTCCTCCCTCGCTTCTTCTTTTCCTTCCTTATTTCCTTCCTTTTCTTATTTCTTTCCTTCCTTCTTCCCTCTCTCCCTCCCTTCCTTCTTTAAGTTTTCATAGGGAACTGAAACTTCTTATCCTTAAAACATAGCTGTTCTCTTTCACAGTCTACATAATTTCTTTCCAAACACAATAGTAAAATACAAGTAAGGCTTCCTCCAGTCTTCTTTTTTTCTGTTTCTAAAATTAGATTACATTTAATATTGCTCAAGTGCTTTTGTATAGGAGTTGAGAAGGCTGCTCCAGTGGTTTTCTGCAATTTATATACTTATATTACATAAACTTTCAGGCTTTTCGAGTCAGTTTGCAAAGGTACGGATATGTCTCATCCTTTAACAGAGTGAGTTTAAAGGTGTTTACTGTTATACTGGAATCTTCATGGTAAAGACTATTATAGTTTGGATTTTTCCTAGTTTTTCACTGAAAATTGGATTGACTCATTACAAATTCCCTAGATGGTATAGTTTGAGCAGAGGTGCTTTGTTAAGGAAATAAATCACTTGATCACATATTGTATCTCATGAATCTCGGTTTACCAAGAGCTAGTAAAGAAATCAGTTTGCTGCAGTAATTTGAATTTATTTAAATTATAACACCCTCATGATTTTTAGACATATTCATACTCCTTAGAATTCTCTTAATATAACGTTGCTAGAGGTTGTCAGAAATTTTAAACCAGTGCTGTAACACCTGGCTGAACAGTTGAGTGATGATGATTATATTGTATTGATTATAACGTATGTATTTTATGTCACTAATACTACTTACTAATTTCTACAAGTTCTTTTAACATACTCATGTAGGATTTCGTTATATTCCTTGGGATGCATTGAAAGAATAATGTGTTGTTCTAGCCAAAGTTGTATAAGGAATTGTGAACAAACACAGTTCTGTCTCCGAGAACAAGGGGGAAAATAAGGAGTCTAATATAAAAATATTATTTATCTTCCCAGACTACATCTTGTTTTGTATATTATTAACAAGAAACTGAATACTGCTGAAATCAGTGCTCCTTATGTAAATGAAATGGAAGTATTCTTGTTTTTATTGGCACTCAGAGAACATATATAAATAGAAAAAGGTAGTGCTGTTTCTAATAGTATTTTTTAAAAGCTTTTTTAAACTTAATTTAAAAGTTTTTTTCTCTTTTCAAAGTCCAGTTAATTGGTCTGATTCTGTTACAAAACTTTATGTCAGCTCCCCCAATGGATTCGTCAGGAATTCCAACTTCTTCCACCAACAGAAGGGGGAGGCAGCACCCAGCTGATAAAATCGTGCTAGAATCTGAAATTTGCGGTAGAAAAAATCCATGGTAGAAGCTGAAAAATCCAAGGTAGTAGAAATACACAAAGCCCTTTTTTTTTAAAAAAAAAAAAAGGAGGGGAGAGGAGGGAAACCAGCTTGGAAATTCTGAGCTAGTGCTGGCATTTTGTCATCAAATTTTGGCAAAAGATAAAAATGAAATACTATAACTACAGGGAAACGATGCTATTTTTGTGATTAAACCATAGTGCTGTTGTGCATACCTCTGGAATCCTTTTCTAGTCTAAGCTTGCCATTTCTTCCCATTCTTAGTGTAGACAGTGACAATATAGATGTCAGAACTTTAATTCATATCATATTAAACCTTTCTATATTACTTTGCTTCTTAAGTTCCTTTCAGTGCAGAATTGCCTCCATGGAAAATCCTACTCAAGTGTCTAAGTAAGTGCCACATTATACATTAGGGTTTATACTACTTAGATTCAGAGTGAGCTGCTAATGTATATATCTGTTTAAGGATGAACACCTACCTATCCAGAAAATGCTACTAGTTAGCAGTAAGAAAGTTTATTGAAGATACCAAAATATTGAAGATAATTAAAAAAATAATCAAAACAGCTATCCTAACAGTCATGAGTTATGAATAAACTCATAATACTAAAAACTAAGCAGTAAATGACAAACTAAAGCATTTAGGCCAAGGTACAAAAAAGAAAATCAAAGCTGTGATACTATGAGCCATCCAAAGATCCTGTTTTTTTCCAATACCTCCATTGAAAACCTTTTTTTTGTTTGTTTCTTTTTAATTTAGTTCGCAAATCTTCTGTGGTATTCCTTAAAAGAAGAAGAAAGAAAATCTTGTATTTAAGATTTCTATTTTAGGAAAAAATTTAGAGAAACTTGAGACTCTGTGGTATGTTAGATAAAATATTTTAAACAGAATTATTTTGCTCACAATAATATAATTTATGATACTACAAAAGTATTTTTAATATACCTCTTTAGTTTTAAATCACCAGTTAAGTAAAATTTATTGGGTCTTTTGGATGACCCACAAAACTGCATACAGGTCCAAAAGATTTGCAGTTTAAGATAATGCAGAAAAATGTTGGCAGACCCACAAACCATGTTCACTATTAATTTTGCTGCCCTCAATATTTTGCTGCTCTAGTTGACAACCTATTCTGCTTTTATGGCAGAGTCAGCCCTGTTTGCATACTTATGACCTGTCTATTATTAGTCCATTTCCTTAAGGAAAAAAAAGTTACTTGTTTGAAATTAATCTCTAAACCAGCTGACCAAAAGCTGCAATATTTGCATTCTTGCAGATCTGATACACTAAGGCACATTAATTCTATGTTTTCACCAGCTGGCCAGATTTTTTGCACTTCTCTTAGTTTTTATAAGTGAACCTACTAATGTTATTCTTTGCTTAGCTTTTCTATTTATTGCACAGATTTAGAAACAGATTCTTAGGGGGACTAGGGAAAATAAATTTCAAAAGAATGGGCATTTTTTCTGTTTGTTCTTCAGCATTTCTTTTTAATAAATCACTTTATTCACAGACAGCCAAAAGCTTTATTCCTTCAGAAATCTGCTCCATTGACTCCTCCCCTCCTAACACATATTTTATGTTGCAACTCTTCTATTTCAGTACTGAAAAGACACTACAAGTGTTTTTTTCCCATTCTTATCCATGAGTAGAAAACAGCTGTCCCCAGTAAGATTTGTTTCCTAAGTTTTAATATGTCCTTTAACCTGCTCTGTTTCCTGAAAATAATTATGATAAATAATAGTTCATAGTCAGACACATCTGCTACAAAGATGTTCAAAGATATTATGTGTTTAAAATATATGTATTTTATGCATTTGAGATGTATTTGGCTGTTTTCTCAGTCACTGTATATTTGTCTTCTTATTCTTTGGACATGCAATTGTTTGAACGGATTAAATCATGAAAACATGTTGGGAAAAATATTTTACAAATAAGGCTGTAGTCATGTACAGTATTTAAAAAAATTTAAAATAGACTTGTGAGTTAAACTTCTGATTTATGAAAAAAAGCCTGAAGATAGTGGCCTTTTTAAGGACAAAGGAGCTCACTCTTACATTCCTGGTACATGCAACAATGCACTGTGTGAATGACATAAAAAAAAATCTTTAAGAGCTGGCTGTGGCATCATCTGCAGCAAACTGAAGAAACCTGGTAGCAGGTACCTTGAAGTATTGATGATAAAAATAACATATTCAAAAGGGAGTTATAGATGATATATATGACCTTGAATGAGAAGGGGGAATCTTCTGAGCTTTCTTTATTTCAGAATAGAGGGAATATTTCCCAACAGTCTGTGAGCTCCCAGGTCCAGGCACATGCCCTGGCGGAACAAGGATTTTCATGGTGCCCAGCCTTGCTGTGGACATTCAGATGCTGGGTGGTCCACCTGGTCAAAAGCCAGTTTGACAACAGCCAGAGACTTTCAGCTTGTGTAAACCAGAATAGGTACATTAAATGAAACAGAAATGCATTGACTAATATTAGCTGTGGATCTAGGTCAGTTATTGCCAAGTTTCCTCTTAATAACCTGATTTGCAAGAGTCTTGGTTTTGTAAAGTTGTCTCTATCTTTAAAATTGAATAACCTGAACCGTTACTTTGTTAAGAAGACAAAAGTGGAGTACTGGTTGACCTAGTTGGTTAAGCTGGACTTTGTTGTTAGGTAAAATTCCTAGGCTTTTGCATTGTTTCCTTGATGAGAGGATGAAAGAACCCACTGTTATTTACACTCGATATTGTGTTTTTGTGAAAAAATGCAGCATTTTGTTTTCTCCTTGAATACTGAGGTATTCAAATACTAAGAGGCATTTTCATTACTTACACTTCCAAGATTTCTTTAATCACCGCTTCACCAAAAACTCTTTCTTAGACTTTTCTTTGTTCAAACTACTAGTGCTTCCACAAATATATCTATTACTTCATTCTTTCCTGCCTTTGTCTCTTACATATACACAGCCAGGAAAAGACTATTCAAGGAAGGCTTTCTGTTCAGAGTCTATATTAAATTCTGTTCTTCTATTGTTTGGCCAAAGACATGAGTCTGTGTGTCTGATGGAGGCTTCTTTTTTTCAGTTTACTGATTTATTACAGCTATCCTATGTGAAACATAGCAGTTATGTTTTCAGTTAAAATAAAGTTTAATCCAATCTATAACAATATAAGAGCCTCTAGTATTTTTTTTCCTCACAGAGTTGTGTTGCAAGTAGTTTTTACAGAAGCTTAAGATTTGTTCTGTAAAGACCAAATTCAATTGCTTCTTGTCACTGTGATATTTCCACTGACTCTGAGTGATACTCGAAGGCCATAAATACTTTCAGTAAAAGAAAGAATAGTGCCTCTGCTGTGTTGGCAAGAGCTGCATTATCTGAGTGCTCCTACCAAAAACAACTACCCACTGAAACTAAATATCTGCAGCTAATTACCACTAAAAAAAAAAGAAATATAGTTATTTTCTACATGTTTGCATCAATTCTTTCTAGTGTTTTTCAGAAAGTCACAGGAAGTAGGAA
>NW_010583775.1:399169-441500 GCF_000705375.1 Tinamus guttatus | reverse complement strand
GAGTGACTAACAGCTTCCAAGATTTCCTTTGATTCCAAGATAATTGTTACAAATGGAACTTTAGAGTTCATTTTAGTTTCTTAGGAGCTGCCATGGTTCCCTTAATTTTTTTCAAGAACAACAACAATAAAAAGGTAGCCAGTCTCTGTTGCTGCCATGTTTTTGTCTTTGAGAATCTGGTGTCTTAACACTCCCATAACTAAATTCTGCCATATCCCAGGTTTATCTTGCTGCTGCAACATGGTGATTTACTGTGGTGGTGCTGAGATTTGGGAGGTTGCTATTATCAGAAAACAAAACAGTAAGCCTCATTTTGTTGAAATGAATATGTGATGCTGTTATTTCTCAAATAATAATATAGTGAAGTCACCCACAACCCCATTTTTGTGGTAATAACATTCTCTCACCTATATTCCTCTCATGGCTATCAAATTATTTGTCTCAGTTATCTGAGGAAAGTAATGATTCAAATGTATGACACCTATGAAAATCAAAAAAAATGACCCATTTTCCTGTCTTTTCCAGAATGAATAGGGAAATAGGCTTGTTTCATTTGTTCTCAAAACCTTAGTCTAGCCTTAGATATATGTATTTTTGGCAACCCATATTTGGTATGTATCTTAACTGTGGTATGCTTGGTCATACTTACAATTTCCCTGGGAAAGTCTTTGAGAATCTGGTGTCTTAACACTCCCATAACTAAATTCTGCTTGGTATGCTTGGTTTTACTTACAACTTCCCTGGGAAAGTCTTCCTGACAATTGCCATTGTCCATTAGAAGTACATCTAGACATGTAATGGGCAGCCAGTTTTTCTTCTTTGAATGCCCATGCAGTCACCAAAAGTTAGATATTGTTTCTTCCTGATGAATTCTGTCCTATTCTGGAAAAAAATAATTAAGGATTTTAGAGAGCACTGCATTTTAAGTATAGGCATGTAACATCTAGAATGTGTCTATTGCAATACAAAATTTTATGCAATGGTGATTTTTAGTTAGTCTACAAGGAATGCCTTCTCTTTCTTGTCAGGATGTTTTGCAGTTATTTCTTTTCAAGACTTTTAAGAACCCCATGTGTTTGATTTTTATAGAATTTGACAGTGAACCCTAGAAGCAGCTGGACAATCACTTGCTGCAAACCCAGCCCTATACTTTTTATCTGCAATAGCAAGCCTGTCTTAAAAGTAAAATAATATTTTGCAAGTGTACAGCCAAAGAAAACCTTTTTTAGCACATTCTGTCTACATATGAAGCTTTTTTCCCTGTGTTTTGAGAATATGTTCAATGTTCATTTAATGTTAGTCATTTGGACATTAATCTGCAATATATTCAAAGGTATTTTGTAGAAATATTATGTGTATCAATGGAGCATTTAAATTTTGACTTCTATTTTTGAAAAAAAAAAAATCTTAATTCCCTTGCCACAGCTTGTCAACCTTACTGATGTGGTGCCTGGGTTCTTGCAATTATATGTTGCACTGTGCTCCAAAGTGGCACTTTAGTAATGCAGCTTTTTTCTTATGAATAAAGGTCATTTAGCAAGAGATGTTTCTGCTGCTGAAGCTAAAATGTCTGTCCTGAGAGATAACCACTCTGCAGCTCCTTCAAGTTCCTGGATTTTGATTATGGCAGTAGAATATTTTCATTTGATTTTTTGTTTCCTAATTCACTATATTGATTTGTATCTTGTAACATGAATAAACAGAGAAAACATCTCTGAAGAAGATATGGTGAAAAGTAGATAGGTTGAGTGCTTTTCCGTGGTAGGGATTTGTGGGATTTTTTTTTTTTTTGACTTAAATCACCTACTTCTTTCTCTGGTAGGTCTTATTATATATATTTTTTAAAAAAAGATAAATTTTGGGTAATCAAGAGACATGAAATTCCAGCATTCTGATAGTCCAGATGTAATGTGAGCCTTACAACCAGATTGGAAATTTCTTAATCAAGAGACATGAAATTCCAGCATTTTGATAGTCCAGATGTAATGTTACAGCCAGATTGGAAATTTCTTTTTTTAAATGAATGGCATGTTTGTGAAAAATACATTGTTGGTCTTCCAAAGCCGTTAATGCATTCGTGCTGAATCCGCTGAGCAGTTTCAGCTGTGAAAGCAAAGAAATCAACAAACAAACCATCAAGGCTCTTCTCATCACACTGAGGAGGGAAGAAAGTCTTTTATCACACCAGTGATTGTGAACGTGGAAGACCTGGATTCTTTCTTTACCTAAGCTGTGTCAATCGGTTAGATCCTCGAGACAGGAGGATGCCCTACAGCAGTGCTTGATCCCAGCCTGACAGTAACTCCAGGCTGAGCAAACCCTGCACAGCCTCATGTCCCTCTTCCAGCAAGGACCTGTCTGTGGAGAACTCCAAATTGTGTCGTGTTGGGTTGGGGGAAGAGTTGTACCTCTGCCCTTGCTGCTTTATGGTGTATCACGAAAGGGTTTTCGGGAAATAATGCTTTTTGTTAGAAGGGAACAAAGGGCTCTGAGTGTTTCATTAAATTAAAGCATAATAGTTAGATGCCTCAGGTCCTTCCTCTCTCCAAACTCATGTGCTCCCGGATGCAGGTTTTATCCCTGGATAAGGGATAAAAACTACCCGTGAGAATTCCTTCTTGAGACATTATTTGCACACAGCTTCAATAGTTAATTGCCAGGATCAGTTAATTTGCTTTGTGACTAAAATTAGGCAAGCTGGTTTAAGAAAATGTAGTTGACAGAGTGATCTGTGGAAGTGCAAACTAAAAAAAACTTCAAAATTTGCAACTTCAATTTAATTTGCAAAAGTTGCAAATTAAACCAGACTGATCTTCCTTTTAAAAATATGACCTGGCTCAGGCAGGAGTACATGTGGCATTCAAGCTTTAGAGGTGAATATCCAAAATAGCTGAAGTAAAAAACAAAAGCACTAGGAGGCAAAAGACACCAGGTCACACTAGATAACCAGAGACAAAAGCAAGTAGAGTTTGTAAAGAGGCAAGTGACTTGCCTGCTTAGCAGCCTTGAAAGGCTCAGTAAAATAACCTGCTTGACTTTCAGAAGCCAAGGTAACCACAACTCTGTGAAACTTGAGGGAAAAAAAATCCAAACAGAGAAGCACCAGCCTGAAAATAGAGTACTGGATTAGCAAGTGAGAATATAACTCGAAGCTAAGCATGAAGGGAGGTGTGAAATGGCAGTTGTTTGAGCTAAGTGAAATGCAAACACTACCAGTAACATAAAGGACATAAATAAATGTACTAACTGCTAAGAAGAAGGGCTGCCATCACCCAAAGCCATCTACCAGGGTGTTGTGTAAGAACACTTTCCCTAGTAAAAACTTCAGATGTCTGTTGAGAATGGCTTCAACAAACACTACAACAGCATGAAGAAATATTGACTTGTGCTACAATTTGATCTATAGCTCTGAAAAGAAGTCCATTAAAAAAAATCAGAATAATTCATTTCAAATAAAGAAAACTTCATTCTTCCTCCCTTCTTCTCTGCTTTTATGTCATTTTAATTTAATTCTTTGTTTTATATACATATGTGTATGTATGTATGTATATCCCGTTTTTCCTCCCTCTACTATTTTTATGCTTTCTTCACTGTATTTCTTAAGTCAATATGAATTTGATAACTTCTGTGCTTCAGTTAACATTTTGAACTTAAGGTGCTTGTGTGGATTTGAAATCAAGTCAGATGAATTTATCTACCCTAACTACTAATAGCCCAGATAAAAGACTTAAAAAGGATCCGTGTATCAGCTGCTGACTGCAATAGTTATGCACCTTCAGGGAGAATTTGGCAGAGTTTACTCTGAGCATGACCTTGTATAAGCTTGCATAAAAAATGGAAGACAAATTACTTAAGGGTAGTCTCGCAATATGAGCAGAAGGCCAGATCAACAGCAAATACAAATTGGCATACCTCCAATGGCTTTAGTGCAGCTATACTGATTCACTCTGCTGAGGATCTGACCCAGAGCTGTTACGTGCCTACATTTCTGTCACCATGCTGTCACACTGTGCAAGGCATGAACTTCGTCTCCTTTCTCATGAGAGCAGTTCCACCAAAATAATTAATAGCCTCCTGAATGGGCCAATCTGTTTTTACCTCTGTGATGATTTTATGGATTTTTTTTGTGAGATATACGGAAATAATTGTGTTAAATATAGATGTATACTATCCGTGTATTTGTATGACCAAATAGCAAGGTACTGGTTGTTTGAGTTATTCAGAATGATGCAGGTGTCGCTTTGCTAAAGTTTTTAAACAGCTTTCCAGTGCTTGGTAAGGATTTCAGAGTAACTTTCATTGAGGAGTGTGCACCAGAGGCCTGAAAGGAGCAATGCTGTTATAATTTCACACTGGAAGAGAAACCCATGAGCAAGCTTGTGCATCAAATTATTGAGAGTGAAAAAACAAAGCAGAAAATTAGTGTCCTAGCAACTTACCTGAATAATCTCCTTATGATCCCCAGGTAAATCTCCATTAATATAAAATATCTAGAGATCTTTGAATGGAGATCTCTTGAGTTATAATTGTGTAATTGCCATTGGGTAAAGCCTACATTACAAGCATGTGTATTTGTGTGTGGTGAACTAGAAGCCTTAGACCAGAAACTGCTCCCATCTGCTCATGCTCATCCTGCTTAGTGAGTAGATTCTAGATTATATGTTCCTGAGTGGTACATCCTGTCCTATCTCAATTCCCTGTAACAAGAACAAGCATAAGACATTGATGCTGTCACCATATTAATTAACACTTGGACTATTCCCATGTGAGATTTCAAACACACAAAAAAACCCCACATATCTTTTGTCTACTGATATGGTTGTATGCATGACAAACTGTCTGTGATAAAGATATTGCTAGTAAAGAGCGGCTGTAGTCATTTCCTCTCACTGCCACCAGCTTTTGTGGGGTCCTGTTTTTAGGTTGCCCAGTACATACAAGCTGATGTTCTGCTGACTCCAGCTTCCTGATGCTTATTTTTCTGATCTCTTCATAGTGTTGCATGATTTATTTCTAGTTGGGGCTGAAAATTCTCTGTTCCAGGGCTGCTGTCATAAATTTATTGCTCTACATTCTCTTGTTTGTTGGTGACATGTAGCAATATTTATTCTACATGCTGCTACTTCTATTTGTCCCCTCACTTTTTTATGCGCCCTTTCAAATCAGAAGTGTATTGAACTTTTGCTCAACATACATCATATGCCAGAAGAGGTGGATGACAATTTTGTAAACTTGAGCATGGTGGTTAGCAGTATGAATTTAGGTTTGCTGGTGGACAGACATCATTTTCTTGTAAAAGCGTTGCATATCAATAGTTGTCATATAGTATTTTTTTTGAATATTCTTTGTGCAAAAGGTATCTGGTATCAGTCACTTTCAGTAACCATTACTCAATGAAGTATTATTTTTCCCAAAGGTGTAAAACTGAATCCAGACAAGCATTTAAAATTACATGTCGATGTGAATATATTATAAAGCTGCCTAATATTCATCATAAGTATCCTCATAAAATAATATGGCAAAGATTCCACTTATATCTTTAAAGTGATAACATAAGAACAGTATTTTAACTTTACACATAGGGCTCGTGGTTTTTGTTTTCCATCTTACCAAGACACTTCATGATTAATGAAACATTATAGCTTGAAGAATAGGAAAAGCCCTATTTAAATAATAGAAACAGTGAAAAGTGTGGATCTGCCACAAAATTGGGAATATGGGGGGGCATATTCAAGAGAACAGAGCAAAAATGGAAATTGCTTGTGGTCAAATGACATCGGGGCAAATATCTTCCATTGTGTATGGTATGAAGCCTTCATGATGAGGATAGAATGGAGCATGTGATGAGTTCATCTGGACAAAAAGAAAAAGGAAAATCCCACCCTACCACAATTAGCTATTTTTAAAGTACAGCCAAACTGATAGAAGCACTAAGACACAAAAAAAAAAAAAAAAAAAGGAAGAAAATAAAGCCTCCTGTTCTCAACTGCATCTTTCCATAAATCTCACCAAAAATAAAAGTCAATTTTAAGATCAGAACTCTTTTATCAGTTTTAATTAGATTGCAAGTCCCCTGAGGACTCCATACCTTGCCAAGACATGTATTTTTGGGCCTGGATCCTGCAAGCATATGGATGTTCACCTTCACATGACTATTACTCTGAAATTCAATGAATGTCATGGATGATACTTTATGCAAATTATGCAATGAACTAATTTGCGCAGCTGCAAATCATTTTCTATAACTTCCATTTATGGTGCGCCTCCAGCAGAGTCAAGGGTAGCACAGAGACTATTAAAGCCTGTATATGAGTTTGGTGTGTGAGGGCAGTATTTTGTCAAAGAGGTAAATATTTGGGGGATGCTGGATGAACTCTGAGCTTGATTGTTGCTAGACTATCTTACATTCCTAAGAACACTGCATATCTGCAGCGTATGTGCTGAAAGTCTTGGATATTTCCTGAATTGCAGTCTGGCTGCGGGGCAACCTCTGCTGTGGGCTGGCTGTTGCAGGAGATGTCCAGAGCTTCTTGAAATCCAGATGCACAAGATGTCCAGAGCTCAGTGAAATCTGAAGAATGATGGGGGGCAGGTTCCACCTGAGAGCAGAGGTGTATGGGGGAGACTGAGGCTTCTTCTGAGCGCTGAGACTCTTTCCAGGTGGTTGCAGAGCACACAGAGGAGCTTTTCTGTTCCTGTGTCTGGAAGGTACCAGTGGTCATTCTAGAGCATGTGGAACAGGCGAGAAGAGGATAGTGGAAGAGGCCTTTGGGTCAACTGAGCTCATGCTTTGTTTGTGCTACATGGACATACCAGGAGAATACCAAATGTAGCATTATAATATCGCTGGTCTTATGAAGTATTCGTGTGTTCAGTAAAACACACACACATGAATTTATTTCTAGAGTAATGCTTGGGTTCTGCTCTAAGCTGGAATCATCTTCGCATTGACTAATGCAATAGGGTCTTCAGCTTGATCTCACCCGTAGTTACTAATATAATACAAATAGTAAATATCACTGATAATATTTCTTTCTGCAGCACAAGTGGCATTTAATTGTATACATAAATTTGCATTCAAGTATGCAGATATAAAAAGGTATGTTCAACAAGTAATATAACCATTGAAAATTTAAGAGCATATCAGAGATGTTAAGCTACTTAAATTTGATAGAAATGCTACGATGGTATAAAATCATTTAAATGTTGAACAATTTCGTTCAACATCATTCTAATCTGGAGAGAATTTATCTTGCAATTCTTAAGTGAAACTGTCTGCAAGTAGAATAGGCTTATAATAAATTCACAGCCTGAAAAGGAGGTGATTTTTTATGTTTAAACATAAGAAAGAAAGGGATTTGATCATAACAGGTTTATATGGTTTTGGTAAAAAATCTGCTGAGATGTATTTCCTGTAACACAGTGTGTGTTGGTAGTGGAGTCCCACAAGAGCAGTGGGCAGTCATACTGGGAGGTGGCCAGACATGGGACAGCAAAGGAGCCTAGGAAGAAGCAAGGCATGAAAAGACACAAGGTAAAGCTAAAATGATTGGGAATTATTTCTCGTTTATTATTTTGGCTTTTCACATCAAGTTTGCATATCAATATGTGATACTGGACGTGATATGATAGACGTGATGATTTGGTAAGGAAAGCAGCAGAGATGACAAGGCAGTGGGATTGATGAGACAGAAGGAGTAATGCTTTGAGGAGAAGTCTCTGCCAGTTGCGTAGCCCTGAAAGAAATAAAAAAATATATATTTAATGTTCAGCCCATAAAATCAAATGACATAAGATTATGTATCATAAAATATTTATCATAGCAAACTGCATTCTTGATTGCAGGAGCTCAGATACTATAAGGTGATAGATAATCATGAACGGACTCACACTTTTATTGCAATTTTTGTATTGACTGGAAATCAGAAAGAAGTAGTGAAGCCAGGTTATTCAAAGTTTGTGAAGAGCAGTAGAGGTATATTGTTCCAGGGGTTTTAAGTGCTAGTCATGCCTGAAAGACAAAAAAGCCCCTGCCATTTGAAGCTGAATATTGTTAGGTTTCACTATTTTTTTAATATTCCCCACAAAGCCATAGCTGAGTGAAAATAAGCAATACAATGTGCTTCATGATTATGACAACACCAATTACTTTTTTCCTTTTTGGTTTGGAGAGGATTTTATTGAGGGGGAGGTGCTTTTTTGTTTCACTTATGTGAAAATTTTTTTTCTTAGATACATGATTGCCTGATTTATTATTCTCTTGTTTTGATTCCTGATTTTGTCAGCCAATTTTTCTAAACAAAATATACTTTTAATGGTGTTTAAGTTGCATGTACATTTTAAAGAAACTCAGAGTTTATATTTCATCTCTTTAGTTGCAAGATGATTAAGAACACATTTACCTTGCCAGAACTTGAAGTGACTCTGATAAAAGACAAACTGTTTAATTTTTTGCTGCTTTGCTACAAAAGAATTTCTCTTTCAAACAATATGTCTTGACATAATCATAACAATAAATTGTTCAGTGTAAGAAAAGGGTGTGCAAAGGTCCAAAATAAAGCTGGTATGTTGCTTCAAGTTCTGCTGAAAAATTGAAGGACACAAATCCCCAAAGAAGGAAAGCGGCTTCCCTGATCTCAGCACAAAGACGGATCAGTTACACTTGGGGTGGACCTAGTATATGGGCGCTGTGGTTTTGCTCCCTGGACGCTTGCAGGTCTCAGGACAGTGGGTTGCCACCCTGGCTCTCTTGCAGGCAGGGAGAGAACAATTAAAATCATTTTCTGGGGTCCTGGAAGAGCAGTCAGTGCCTTTGGGAAGAGGAGAGGAGTGTGGGGGGTGGCTTCCCTGGGTGCTGCCTTCCCAGGTCTGTGGAGATGCATGGGTGAGCTGGGCTGGAGGAGGAAGCAGAGACAGGAGTTGCTTTGGGATGCAGGGCTAAGTGAAAATTGAGTGTGAACTTCTGACAAAGAGCTGCATTTTGCTCCTTCACTGTTTAAGGGAATGGAACTCTTCAATTCTTTGTTTTAGTAAGATTTCCTCAAAGACGTACTTCACTTAACAGAATCAATTTTCCCACCTTAGAAAGGCAGTCCATTAGACCAAAAATATTCAGTTTCTTGTGAGAGGAAGCGATGAAATTGGTGATAGCAATAAGATCCATTTTTCCAAGGAGACAGATTATGTGTTCATATTGCTGTGGAATCAATATGCAATAAATAATAGACATGATCATAGATATAAAAATAGCCAAAAGAAATTGATAAAAGACCAAAAGGAATTAAAACAAGGCTTAAAGCAGAGCCTGGAGGCTCCACAAAATGAATTAAAGCAACATCTGGAAACTTCCCAAGAAGAATTACTGATGAGCTGTTGTTAGAAATGATGTCTTTGAGAAGCTCCTCCAAACCCAGATGCATGCAGTGGAGGCCAGCTGTGAACTGGTTGCTGTAGAGCAACAGGTTTTCCGGAAAGAAGGGAAAGAAACCAGGAAAACTTTGCTCATCCCTAAGGATTTGGGGGTGTTGAGCAATAACCTTAAGAAGAAAATCAGGGGAACTGTGGACATCAGTTGTCTGGAGGAGGAATAGGGCTAGATGAGAAGGTAGTTAAAACATGATGGTTAAAAAAAGATGGTTCATTAAACTTTTCCATCTTCTTTTTACCTGAAGATGCCCAGAAGGGAAAAGTCGGATTGGCTCAGATCAAACAGTACAACCCTCCACCCCTGTACCATGGAGGGATAACTCCCTGGGAAGCTTATTTGGCACCACTTGCTATCCTAGCCCAAATGAATGGCTGGGGAGATGAACAGATGAACAACATATGGTGGGAGGCAGGGAGCAGTTGTGAGAGGCACCGCCTGCGCTGAGCCCTTAGGCACGTTCGTGTGTGAGTGGCTGGCTGTCCCGTCTGCCCCGTTATCAATTCCTCCTAAACACAGCTCTTAAGCACATTTCAGCAATTTTGGCTAGCAGGAGGAATAACTCAAAGCCTAAAAATACTGGCCGTTTGAATTGTTTGCATGTGGGGAGGTGAGTTCAAACAGCTCTGCTCCAGGCACGATTGATGGATCTCATCCAAAGCCCACCTGCCTGCTGCGACGGCCACTTCTCCTTCTCTTCACTATGGGATCATAGCAGGTGTAGAGCCTTGGCCCACATTGCTGAACATCGTTAACATTTCTTCGAACGACCACTGTCTTCCTGCACAGGTGCCCTGCAAATGCTGAATGCTGAGAGCTACTGTAAAAACACTGCTCTTCCTTCAGTGCTATTCTGCAGTCAGAAGGGTCAATCCCAAAGGGATTAAGAAATTTCGCCCATGAAAAAATGTGTTTCTTTAACCAGCGCTCAGAATGCTTCCAGTGTCTTCGGCTGACCCCAGAATGATGAATGAGGTCATCTTGCTTAAGTCTATGTTACTTTACATTATGTTACTGCAGCTCAATAAACACGCTTAAAGGAAAATCTCGTTTTCATAATAGAAAAAAATGAAATGCCTTTCCGATGTGGCTTGCACCATTTCAGGTCACCCTGTTCCCTCTGCCATTTATTGAACTGCATTAGCATCACCTTCAGAGGAAGGAGGTCACCCTCTCTTTTATGTGAAGATACAAAGTGATAAAGCGAAAAGAGTGGGTGAAGCAAAAGCAAAAATTGCAATTAGTTTAAGTGCTGCTCTTAGAGCATTCCAGTCAAAATTAAGAATTGAAAGGGAAATGTAAGAGGGGAGGAGAAAAAGGTTCTAATTTAAATGATAAGTTTTCATTTAAATTTCAATGCAGAAGAAAAAAAGACAAAGAAACTGGTATATGACTAGCGTGAAGCTGTGTCTTATCCAACATACCTTTTAATCTAGAAATGGTGATAGGTATATAGTCTGTGTTATTGAAATGCATACTGAATTTTTTTTTTTTTTTGGAAATATTAAATCCCCTTCCTTACAGGGAAACTACTAATTAATGAAATCGTCACTGTTTTCTTTTGCACTTAGAATGGTGAATCTGGCTTTAATAAAAAATGGAAGGATTATGCCCTATACACTGCTTTTCCTATTAAGTGACAATATCATTAAGGAAGATAACTAACAAGAATCTCCTCCATTTGTGTGTGCACTTCTCTCTTGCTCAGAAACACTATTGTTTATAAAGGCCAAGTTTAGAACTATATTTCCCTTTTAGCTGTGTGGATGCTTTTAGCATTTACCAAGGCTCTGATGGCTGTGTGAATGATAAAGATATATCAAGATGAAATCTGATGCTATTAAAAGATAAAATGTTGGAGAAGCCATTATGAATGGCTTTTTGTTTTGCTTGGTTTTGTTTTTGTGGGAAGATTCTTCTCCCTTTTCTGCCTACCTTTTTAATCTTTTCTAATTGTTCACTCCAGCATCCCTTGCGAAGTCTGTAATTGCATTTTTTTCATTTCATACCTGGGGTAACTTGTGTATTTTTTTGTTTTTGCTCAAAGACATTATAACAAAGATTGATTTATCTGACAGAGAGAATATAGCAATGAGGATGACAGACTATGGATCTGTACAAGACAGCACAACTCAATCTACAACAAGCAGATATATATGCATCTTTACAAACAACTCCATTATCATAGCAGATTAGTATCATTAGATACTAGTCTGAATAACTTCCTCCATTTTTTATCACTCCCTTCAATTGCTTTTATGTATCTTTATCCCTGATAAGAAGCATTGCAGCAATTTTGTGAGACACGGATGTTTGTGGCCTATTCCTAATGATTTGATCAAGCCATTTAAATCACACAGTCTCAAAAGAAGTTGGACTAAAAAAAAAAAGAAGAAAGAAAGGAAAAAAAAGAGAAAAATGTAACCCCTTTATTGGAGAAAAAAACAGGCTAAAAAAAGATATTTAATTATTTTTTAAAACATATAGGTAGTCAGCTTCTGAAGGGACTGTCAAGAAGTATAGGCAGTCTTTGATTGATAATCATGTTTTCACACATGAGGTTGATAATCAAGTATTTGTGTACACTATTAAAAAGTATGGAAGAAAGATGAAAGGGACATTCAAAGAGAAAGAGAACACAAGATATACTCTACAGAATAGAAAATGCTACTTTTATTTACGTTTTTGCATGACTTATTTAACTATTTAGCTACAGGATTATGGCATGCAAACAGTAGCAAGAGAGATGTTTAATACAGTGCACCTGTCTGTCCACACTATGGTGCAATACAGAAGCTAACCACGCATCAAACGTGTTAAGAAGTGAATTGATTTCCTAAATGTGTAGGCCAGGGCAGGGTTGAGGGAAATGGGTCATGTCCTGCTCTTTGCTGCTGTGCACCATGGTGGCTTTTGTCCAGCACAGCAGGAGCCGGGGCACTGCATTGCAGCTGGGAGGATGTAACTTGGTGTTACATTGAGAGTGCAGTACCTATGGCTCCAAAATCATGGGCTGGTGTTTGTAACCCTGATAAATCCCTTCCTTGTCTAGTGTATGCTTGAAGGCTAACATGATCTGTGTCTTCCCGCTGAAAGATCACGAAAAAAAGCTGCCTGTTGGGGTTGTGTGATAACCCCTTGTTTTACCAGGGAAGAGTCAAAATCACAACTTACATAACATCACTTGCTGTGCCACTCAGACTCCGGGCCATCAAATTCAGTAGTGCAAAGTCCTAATCAAAATGCCATATGGTTTATTCCTTCTCACTGCAAATCCATGCAGCTTTTTCCCAGAACACACAGATGGGTAACATGTTTATATCTGATAGACTGTAAAGGAATTGGAGATGATACACTAAATTGTTGACAGATATAATGTTCGAAACAGCAAGTTCCTACAGATAAAAAAGGAAATACATAGAAAAGCATTTTTTTTCTCACTTAAAAATAAACACCAAAGATTTGAGAGCACCAGCTCTGAATAAACTACAAATGATAGTTATTAGTCATTAAAGTCTAGATTCTTTATTTATGAGCACCCCTAAGTAAACTGTCCTTGAAGAGAAAAATTAACACTAATTTCATATCCTCTAAATTTTCATGCATAATGTACAAAGATCCCTAATGAGAACATGATGACAGCTTTATCTCACAGATAGATAAAAACTCATTATCAATTTTTCTTTTTCCAGGTACAAGGAAGATCATGATCTTCTTAGGGCTTGTAAATCTGAAAAATTAAATTTGATGAATAAAAGAAACAAAAAAAAATCCCATTTTTTGCACTAATACCTAGCAATCAGAAAAGTTACACAACTGCAGATCTTCCAGGTTGTTATGTGAGCTTGTGGGAAAGAGCAGTTTGCTATTAGGCATCTTTATATGGGAATCACTAAGTAGTGATATATCCCTAGCTGTGTGGCGCAAGAATAGAATACTTAGCTCTTTTAAAAATAAAGAAAAAGATACCTACACTTCTTCATAAGGTTCTGTAATCTTAATCTTTGTACAATGATAAAAAAAAAAACAAAGCCAATTACCTTTAGGAATTGCTGTGAATATTTTTGCTGTGAGGATTAAAAGTACAGTATATACATATTTAATGCGTATAACATGCGTTATTAATTTTTCAGTGTTAAATATCGTCATGTCACTCTAATCAATATATGCTTTGAATATGATGGTACAAACATGCATATGATGAATACACATCCATCATTATAATTAGAAACATATTTTTTTAATTGAAAAATTAGTTGCCTCCTACGTTAAATGCATTATTCAGTAGTCATTTTATTCTGAGTGTAAGAGTATCATACAAGAGTATCCAAAGGATCAAACCTGTGGATAATTTCTACTGCTAATTTATCTCTAAAAGTGGTCAATGCCTTTAATTCATGAGAAGGTAGAAATAATCAATAGTGAACAGTTAGATAATAACTGCAAGGCAGATTTTCTGCACCCTCTGATATCCATTTATGCCCTAAAATACAAAGACTAATACCCATTCTACTTTCTTTCAGTGTGTACTAAGCCTGTGAAATTCTCAGTTTTATATATACTTCACTGACTGAATGATAAATTTACTATTTCTTGCAACATGTTGTATGCTAGGGTGAGGTTTCAGTGTGCAGGAGGATTGAGAATGAATATAAGTGACTAGGTTAGGAAGCTGTTTTCCTGTGTTTAAACTAGAAAGCTGGGTTTGCATTCTTCAGTGCTTGGTCACCTACCTTAGGTTTTCTGAACAGACAGCTGAACATAATTGGCACCACCAGACAACTCCATGTAGACCTTAAGGAACACTAACCTAAGTACTTTGTCATCTGAGGTGTATATATAAAGGTAGTTTTTGGGAAGCCCTCAACCATCTCACAGATGAGACAGTCTGATTTGCTATGTGCATGGCAAATTCTGAGGATAAGGCTTGAGTCCTGACTTCAGATTTATTTTTTTTTTTTAGCTACATAAAATCAGAAATGTATGTGGAATGAAACCTTACATTCTGATTAGAAATATTCATGATATTTTACTTTTCCTCCCTTGATGGGTAGTAATCATTATTCAGACAGTGTCAGCAAACAAATGTGACCATATTTCTCCTAGGATTACTTCTCCTACCCTTTATTCCTACCAGCAGAAGTCCAAGAGCTTCTTCAACAATCCTACTTTCTAAACTAAGCCCTAACCTATGAAGGTTAATACAGCCTTCAGTGTTTTCAGCAACATAAAAAAAAAATCCCAAAGAAGTGCAAGAGTGAGTGTAATTGAACAAACAGAAACTGCCTTTTGCAGTCTCAAACTTCAGGTTTGGAGTTGATGGATTCTGTTCCTGTTCCAGCTGACATCCTCTTGATGAAGACCCTTTCGTTTGAAACAGTCACTTTCCTCTCTTTATCTACTTTGACAAGATTGTTTTCACTTTCACATTCATTGCTCTCCGTGTCTAACTTGGCCAGGGACTTACTGAGAGTTTACTGTCTAAATTACGCCAGCAGAGTCCTGTGTTTGCCTCTCTTCATCTATTGCTCCTTTTAATTACTACTACTCCCGAAACAGTCTGTTTATACTCTATAAAACAGTTAAACTCATATTTTCTCATTGAACTGTTTACAAAACTGCTAGAGGAAAACTGAGACAGAGTTACATTTTTTTTAAAAAGTCAATTAAATAGTGTTCAGGAAAATGCAAGACATCTGCGTCCCATTTGAGTTTGATAATACGATTCATAAAGTAATAAATACCTGCAATTTCTCATTACAGATGTAAACATATGTATGCCACAGAAGTTAGAAATAACTCCAGCACAAAACCACTGCACTGTATGTTTGAACAATGCTGATATTAATTGATTTATACCAGTAGAACCACCCTAATTACCATTTTTGCTCTAATTAAGTCAATGTGTAATTACTTTGTTCCCTAGCAAAAATTCAAGAATAAATCTTTTATGTGTAATGCTGTTTCTGAAATGCTTTTCTTTCATCATAAATACAATCTTTTAAACTGCTAAATCTCAGTTATCTTATGACTGAAATATAAGCATCTACCACTGATAGTTCCCTGCTAGCTTGTGGTAGTTACAGTAATCTAACCACATATCAACCATATTTTTCCTTTATGGACATTTAAGGTTTCTTTTAATGACTGTTAAAAGCACATGTATGTATGAGCACATGTACGAGGTAAAGAAAGAAACATGGAAGAATCTGTTCTTGGAAATGCAGCTTCAGAAATTATTCTGAGTGATTTCAGCATTTCTTACCTTCTTGTCCATCTTTTTCTGTGGGAAAGAGAAACTCAAAAGGCTCCTGTGGTAAATTACTTACAAGAGGTGTGACATGACAGTAGACATATTCATCAATTGTGGGAAAGAATAGCACTTTCATTTCAATTCAATGTTAGTATTTTCTTTGCAGAAACCTATGACCACCTCCCCAATCATGTCTACCCAGTCATTTCTACCAAACCTTCTCAGTCAAGCAATGTATTATATAGCTGTCCAAAGAGGCTGAGCAGAGGGAGGTGAGTCAATATGGCCTTGTTTAGAGCCAATATCTAAGAATTATGAATCAGATATTCTGATTGATAAAAAAAGTTTCTGATTTTTCTTATTCTGATTTTTCTTAGAGTCCACCTCTATTTGGGAAAGAAGCAGAAAACATGTAGCACTCCCCATGCCTCATCTACTGCTCAGGATAAATCAATTTTAATCTAATCATGCAACATCAAATATAACACACGTCCCGTGTTTTAATTTATAACCATTACCCCTTGTCCTGTCACTGGCCACTACCAAGAAGAGCTTAGCCTCATCCTCCTTACATTCTGCCCTCAGGTATCAGATACATACTGATCCTATCCCCTCTCAATCTTCACTTCTCTAAGCTAAGCAGGCCCAGCTTGCTTAGTCTTTCTTCATATCATACATGCTCCAGTCCCTTAATCACCTTTGTCGCTCTACATTGGACCCTCTCTAGAAGCATCACATCCCTCTTGTACTGGGGAGCCCAGAACTGCACCCAATACTCCAGATGCGGCCTCACCAGGGCTGAGTAGAGGGGTAGGATTCCCTCCCTTGACTGCTGGCAACACTCCTGCAGGCCAGGATCCCACTGGCCTTCTGCGCCACGAGGGCACATTGCTGCCTCATGGTTAAGCTGTTGTCAACTCCCAAATCCCTGTGCATGGAGCTGCTTTCCAGCAGATTATTTAGAAATCAATCTAATGGGAAGATAGTAGATGGTATTGGGAAGGCCATTTTTTTCTTTTTTTAGAAGCAAAACAGGCAAGAGTATGTCTTCAGATGTATAGATACCATTATGTCTATGATGTTCATGTTCTGTTTGCCATAAACAGCAATTGCAATGGGAAATATATAGTGGCATGTGCAGAAAAAACTCACATGTAGATTTGTTTGAACAATAAAGTAATATTCTTTTGCCTAATATTTTTAAATTTAGTGTTGACAGAAATGATCTGGTTTTCATGACTTAGGCTTGTGCAGACTCTCAGAGAAACAAGATTCATTGTGGACTAAGTAATGCCAAGCACATCATATTAGTCACTTTGTATTAGTCACTTTGTGCTGAAAGACAACTGAACACAAGAAATATTAATACGTAGCTTCTCCACTAGGATAGTCCAAAAAGCCTTCACAAGGACAAGAGCGAGGTCTTCCCATGACAGAGCCCTGGAACAGGCTGCCCAGAGAGGTTGTGGAGGCTCCTCCTTTGGAGATCTTCAAAACCTGCCTGGATGCCACCCTGTGCCAGGTGCTCTGGGTGTCCCTGCTGGAGCAGGAGGATTGGACTAGATGGTCTCTAGAGGACCCTTCCAACCTCAACCATTCTGTGTGATTTTGTGATTGTCTTTCTACTTTGCTTTTTCATCAAATATATTGATTAATAACATCCTCTTCTTCTCTAGAGTTTTTAACAAACTTCCAAGTCTTTCACTGTTTGTTTTCAGTGTGTTCGAACACAGTCTGAAGGGATTTAAACTTTCTTTGGCTATTACTTCTTCAGCTTGAAGCCAATTATTTTGCCTGTGAGGACTGTTTTAGGGGTTTCTTATGACCATTACCAGTGAGATCTCTTGATTCCTGCTAATATGCAGACATTCTTCTCAGCCTATTTTCATGACCTATTTGAAAGATGAATCTTCTACAAGAAAGTTGCCTAGCTGCTATGAGCTAGCAGTCTGGTGCTTTTTGTAATGGTTGTATGATGGGGAAGTGATATGACAGGAATATATTCTTCAGGACATTACACAGTAGGTAAACTCAACAGAAGAAAACATAGGCTATTTTGGGCAACATCAAAGAGCAAATATAATTTCTAGTCTGACACTGCTGTCTTTCTAGGCATTTTTCAGGCCTCTTATTAGACAGTTTATTTTGAGCCTTTTCACATTCAGTTTTAGGCTCAGTTAAAAGCTTTCACACATATGGTTTTGGAACAGAGGTAGCAACAGGTATTTTATGTATGTGGAAATTGCAGCTGTCCCAGTGGAGGAAGAAGTGAGTAGTGTTTAGACTGCTCAGCTGTAGGAGCATCAGTGACTCTGTAAGGGATACAATGTGTACCCAAGCATGTGCCCAATGTTTCCTCTTCTGATTCTTTTTGGGATGAGGCATGTGTCTGTATCTATATATAATAAATGGGCCCTAAATGCAGAATGCAAATGTGGATTTAGCAACTCTGGAGAGTAAACAAGAATTATTTGAGAATTCAAGAATTGTGTATTCAAATCCATCAGAGTAATTTTGTTTGCTAGAGAAACAAATCTAGGTTATTTTCAATGCCTGGGATGCATAATAGAAAAATAGATAGCAGCAGATTTTTGCCTACAAGTGTTTCAGGTATTAATCATTTGCAACAGTTACAGCAAGGATTATTTTCAGGAAGAGGGAGAAAAGGGGAAAATTACATTTCCCCTTCTTCATATAAATAAAATAAATATACTAGTTGAATTTGTAAACAGTTGCCAAGTTATGCTTCAGTAAGTGAAATCTAAGCATTCTTGTAAGGCTTTGCTCACTAGTATGTATGGGAAAAACAAGTTGAGTATGGAAAAAAAATCAGAATTCAGCATATGTACCCGTATATGTTTTACATTTTCTCTTCATTAGACCCTGGCAATGTCTTCAAGAAAGAAAAGAGAATGTGTAATTTGAAACAGAAGTTAAGAGTAATAGAAAAGTTGGAGGAGAAGCCAATGAAATCAGAGAGATGAAGGGAAGCCTATTCCCTCCCTCTGCTTGCTGTAAGGCTGTATGACATTAAGGAGCCAATATTTCCTGCTACAAGCTACTCTGTTCAGGCACTTATAACTCTGCCAAGCTTACCAATCAGACTG
This sequence comes from Tinamus guttatus, assembly GCF_000705375.1. The sequence goes on along the minus strand of NW_010583775.1, from coordinate 422,716 downwards.
AAACTTCACATGCTGAGTGACTGTTGCAAACTGAATTTGTTTGGATTTTGCAAGCCAAAGCGGTTTAGCTCTTTCCAAGAATGATACTAGTGAAAAATATGTTGGCTGGCCCATGCTAAAAAAATTTTGGTGACCTTTTCTTTGAGGATCTTTAAGCAAACTTGTGCTTTAAACTTGAAAACTGGCAAACTATTACAGTATGTGCCTTTTCCTGTCACTGCGAAATCTGCCTGAACTTGGCTAAGAGCTATAAGATTAAAAAAGAACAAGCATAGCTTGCAGTTATTTGATAGAGATGTCTTATACTCTTACAGTTCTCGGAGGATTTTTTTCACACTAGACTTGCTTCATCTGCTACCTGTTTGCTGCTAAAAACGGTGTCAAGCTCAGGGGTAGACACCACACCGATGGTGACTGGCTGACTGAGAAACTTCCACAGAAACAGTGACATGGGACTCCAGGGAGCATGAGGAAAAGGGACACTGGGGTAACCAGGAATAGGCATGGCTGAGAGATGAACAGATCAGGTGGAGCAAGGGGCAAGAAATAGATGTACTGAAGCTACAGCAACCAAAATGGAGAACGTGTGAACATGGAGACCAACAGAGCATGGGAAAATATTGGAACAGGGATGGGCATTTTGGAGAAAGGAGCTAAGGATTTGTTGGTGCTGCGTGTGGGATGAAAACAGTGTCTTGCAGCCTGGAAATGGTAAGTGTGAAGACTCAGCGTCGTACAAAGAAGCAAAAGTTGGGGAGCCAAGTTAGGAAAAAATAGTGAAATTGTAACTGGGAGGAATGAAAAGAAAAGTCTGTTTTTTAGTATGACCTACTTCCCTTTCAAGACCAGAAAATCAAACTGAAATTCTGAATCTCATCTTTGTTTTTTAGGCACAACTATGTCTGAAAACTGTTGGCAAAATATCATGTCTCCTTCTACAAAGTTCTTCTTAAAAAAGACCCCAGGAGATGACAACTGATTACTTCTGTCTGCTTAAAGGACATGCAAGGATGGCAAAGTGAGGTAGCCCACATTCCCTCTATGAAAGTGGTGAGTAATGAATATTTGGGAGACTATAAGAACCATGCAAGATTATAGGGCTTTGGCTGGCATTGTAGGGAAATGACATGCCATTTTTCTTCCTAAGAATTGATGATTAAGATATACCTAAGCTAGAGTTTGCACTTAGACTCATTGTTTTCTAAGACCTCTGATAGATTCTGCTGTGATAAAGGAGACTTTTAGTATCATACAACACAGTACCGGTTCCTTATTTTTATTTTTATTTTTTACTATTTTCTGAGAATACTATAGACTCATTTACAGACTCCATGGTGCAACTGAAGTGCATGGATCACGCTGGCATTTTGAATATAAAATGGTGAGTCTTCATACAACTGGACTATTTTTTTTTCCTGGCTACCAAATGTCTCTACAACTCAGTTCTGCATCTGTAAAATGGGCATTTGGAGTACTATTCCTCTCATTTCGGGGGCACATTGTGAGCATAAATTCAATACATTCAATAACACTTGTGAAGTGTTTCAATAATTCTTTTCTGGCTGCAACAGAAGAGTTCTTGAGAAAATTAATAAATCTGTCTTCTGAGTTTGAGTTGGCTGCATTAAATAAGGACTGGAGGCACACACTGAAAAAGGTTAAAGAAACAAAGCATGACATTGAATATTATTAAAGGAGACCCATCCATCCTGACCACAAAATGAAATGGGGATCTTAAAACTGTATTGCATGATCATGAAACTGAAGACTGTAAATAAGAGGTAAATAGTAATGATCACTTTTAAGGATGTATAATTCTTGTATTTCCTAACTTCTAAATTCGCATCCCTGGAACTCTAACAATCCTGCAATATATTCTATCCGTATTGTGTGTTTGATGTAATTCAATGCATGGTATGGTGTCTCTGACTCATAAGATATTTGTATAATGGACTTAACAATGCAAAAAAACTCTAGAGTTTCTGGGAAGGTTTAATAGAGTGTGCCTTATATGAAATAACTCTTTAATTCTTCAAGTGTATACAGTATATTTAAACATGGATTTCAATTCAAATAGTATAAAAATGCTGAAATTGTGTAGTGATTCATTGCTTCTATACCCACACTCAATTCAACAATAAGCAGCCAGACAAGTTGCTTTTTATGTTTCTGTTATATGAAGTGTGAAAAGAGGTCAAGGGACAATTATTTAGGTTCATTTTTAAAGGATTACCTTCTCCCATCTCATGATTGTGGTTATAAATTGAATCTGTATTTCCTGTTTATACACAGCCTCCTTGGAAGTTCAGAACAGGCATAGTATATTAACTAGAGCTGTGCAAAAGATTGATTTTTTTGGTTTGTTGGCCCAAATGATGAGTAAGTGAGATGGGTAAAAAGAAACTAAGCATTTGATGTTATTGCTGTTTTTAACATTTTAACTTAAATTGGAAATCTGTAAAAGTAAAACACTACTTCAAAATGAAAAAGTGAAGTCCACTTTAAAATATCTCAAAATGAAATTTTCTCAAATCTGATTTTTTTTCAGGTTAAATAATTGAACACATTCATTTCAATCACAAAATACAGCACTGGAACAATAATCTTATAAAAACTTTTTCACATAATTTTACCCCACTGTAATATTATATCACCGTAAGAAATAATATTTTTTATCTGGCATTGAAATATATTTCTGTATAATTCTTTACAATTTTGATGGAAATCTTTGTTTCTCTTCCATGTAGATCTTCTAATGCATGCAGGAATTCTCATAGTCATTACATGTTTGTAGTAGTTTTATATATGACAGAACATTTTCCTTTTTAGTTGCCCATCTGACATAGTTTGGTATAATCCTGTGTAGATTTATTAAGGTCAAAAATTCACACAACAAAATCTTTCTGTCCCTATCAACATGTAGTGAATTAGTACCCAGTATTTCACTATGTCTTTTAAATGTAGTAACTTCTGAACTTCCAGACTAAAACTACCTTTAAAAATATGGGATGACAAAGATGCATGCTCTTTCAGAAGTGAAATACTAGTCATTTTTTGAAATCACATATCTCTCAAACAGCTGCCTTAATGCACATCAAATGTTTGCATAATTCTTTTTCTCTTATCAGAAGCCAATTATGCAAAATTGTAGGGAATTTGGAAAAGGAAGACTTATTTAGGGATTTGAGAGGATGAGTCACATGTAGCTGTACACTTCAAAGTCTGTTATGATCTTAACTGCAGAGTAGTTCCAAACTGTACAGATTGTAGTATGTGAAATAGTCCTCCTAGAAGGACTTATGTGTAAAAGTAGAAAGTAGAAAAAGTATAACTTTTTCTTTTGATTCGTGATTTTGCAGATACATACATTCATACATATAGGTATATGTATACATATATATATATATAAATATACACGCTCATATATATATAATGTATATTCCCTGTGGTTTAAAAAGCATGCTTCCTAACTGACTTAGAAAAAAACCCAAAAGACTGTCACTGGCACTTTTCTTTCTGGTTTATGGAGTACTAGAAAGGAATAAAATTCTGTCTAGAATTTCATCAATTAACTCATATTTTGGAAATATTAATAGGGAACTATATTTTTATTTTAGGTGTCAGGAAGAGGAGGATAATGTTGAAAATAAGTCAGTTTTATTACTGGACTCTTGTAACTGACCTTTATATCTAGTATTGTGATTTTTTATGTATTAATATATCACCTAATAAAAAGCTGCAATTAAGTAATTTTATCAGAAGAAATGCGATTTTTAAATCATCAGCAGAAAAACTAGTATTATGAAATGTTCGACACCAAAATACTTTGAATGTCTGTATGTCTAAAGGACAAAGTAGAGTGCAAGCCAGGAATCTGAATTTGACAGATTTGTTGTGAAAAACATATTTTAGTGGTTCTGAGTAAAAAGAATAAATACTAAGGTGTATTAGGAAAGGTTAAATTACAGATGAATTTTAGAAACATGTTGCGTAACAGAAGGAAAGAAGAAAAGAACATTTTCCACATTCTTCATACATCTGCATATGTTTTGTCTCTTTGGAGCAGAATTAGAATGAACATGGAAAGTTCAGTTTCTGATCATTTTGATGGTTTCTTTATTTACTTTTTAAAAATTTCTGCAAAAAAAATTGCTTACAACAGTAAATCTCCCTTTAAGCTGTTTAAGTTTTACAGTGCTATCAGGTGTACTAGCACAACAATAACAAAACAAAACAAAACAAAAAATCCACATGAGCAAGAAAGCCACAGAAAAGCTGACTGTGTAAGAGCATTTATAGGACTCACATTTTGTTGACAATGTAAGATCCTTTTTATTCCAGAACGTGCAAATGTCTTAAAAGAAACCTTAGGGAGCTTGGCATAACTTTGCAGTGTAGTATATCCGTATGCATCAGAAATAAGGTTGGCACATCGACGTGATCTTTCCATCATCCCAGATTTGGTCCTTCATTTGCAGCGAGAGAGAAATCTATAGGAGGTTTGACTGTAGCATTTACCTATAAGGGGAAAAAATAACATAAAGGGTAGTTGCCAGAACCTGAGTCCATGATCTTCATGTCATCAATATTATATTACACACAAGGGTTTGCTCTTCGGTGTGAATTAGGTTCCTTTGTAGAGCTGTGGAAATCTGTGGTTGAAAGGAATACTTACTCCTACTCTTACCACAACAGAAAATAAAGAGTTTATGACCATCAAGAGCATTGCTTAAAGCAGCACAAAAAGGCACAATTGTGAATAAGCCACTCTAACAGGATGCTGACAGACTCTCAATATGACAAATTAAATGTGAGAAACTTCTGCTGAAGCTGCAGGAAGTAGATCAACAACAAACTGATCTAACCAAGTAGTTTGTTATAAATGATCACAGAAATAAAATCAACAACTCTTCCTATTGGTAGTGAAATATTTTTCATTAATCATAGACATTTGGTTCAGGGCCAAGTGGCTTCTGTGTGGCTCACCGCGCATGAACACGGTCACTCAGAAAGTTCAACCATTCAAGCAAAAATGCTGCCACAGCAAGCTACATTCTCCTCGAGGACCACCGGCACAGCAGAAATTTGAACAGCAAGCAGAATAATGTTTGTGTTCATTTTAGTGACTTCAGATCAATTCTCTGTCTTTTAAAATTGCATCCTTTGAGTAAGATTCCATACACTGTTGCTACGTTAAACCCTGAACTTAACTATTAATCATCTCCTGCCACTGCATGCTGTTTTCGAAATGAATGCATGTAAAAAAACAAGCAGTCTGTATTACTGAAGAGCTGCAAAGTCATGCTAAATCTGCTTAGGAACCTGGTGCTCTAATTATCTCTGCAAACATATATAAAATTAACACTAAAAGCGGCAAAAGTCATTACTAAACATGTGAGCTTCAGACTGTTGCTAAAAACTGATGACAGTCTATTACTGAGCATTTAAAAGTCAACCTTGCAAGATTTACTACTGCACTGGAGTAGGGTACCAGAATGAAAATACTGCTGCTAATGAATCAGAGAATGACTAAATAGTTTGTCTCTGCAGATCAAAGCCATCTTTTAACAACCAAATCTGAACTCCTTGGTCTTCAGCCTGCACTCATTACTCAAAAAAAGAAAATGAAGTTAATAAAAAAATTACCTGAGTAAGGATTCTACCAGTCATTTTTATGGAGTTGCTTTGAAAACTCATATTATATGAAAAGGTCAAAGAAATCATAGCATCTCTCTCCCACAAACAGGTAAATAATCGTGATGCCTAAGAATTTAATTAAGTAAGTATTCTCGCGTGCATTTATTTCTTTCCATTATATTTCACAATACCTTCTATTAACCAAGCTGACTGATTTCAGTGTGCTATGTAGCATTGAAAAGGTCATATAGTCTTGGCAACAGTTGTCAATATGATATTAAAAACAAATGTCCCATGATGAGTTATGCCTTCTGTATGTACTCTTAAGCTGGGTTAATTCTGTATAACTTCCATGAATGTTTCAGAAAGTCAAAGACCTCTTGTCCATCCTAGTAAATTTAAAAGCAAACATTCAGTGTGACAAAGGAATACACATTCCAGCACTTCTACATGTTTTTTCGAATACATATGTTACATACTCAGTCCTGTCAAGGACAAAGCACAGACCTTCAGTGGTCCTTTGAAACAAGTATAAGTTAAACCTGAAAATTCAGCCAAGATTTTGGAAACGAATTTTTAAGAGCTTCAAGTATTTCCTACACTAGTTCAATGAGATCCATTGGCACTGTTTCTTTGGGATATAATAGGTGGTGATTCAAAATCTGACACGTACACGTTGCCTCAGAGTGGAAAGAACGTGAATTCAGTCCTTTTTAGATACCAGAAAGCCTGCTGAAAGTGATAAGCTTTTGAAGAAGAGAAGAAAATGTTATGGTTTCCCTTAACAAGAGGGCCATATAGAAAGTCCTGGTCAGAAAAAAAAGTGTTAGGAAATGTTAGAATATCAACCTTTCTCAGCTTATCTCAGCATGAAAACTACTCTAAGAGGGAGATAGGAGTTTTTGATTTCTGGTCAAGAATAAAAATGGCCTAGGAAGGAGAGAAAAATTATCTAAGCTGTCTTTCCACCAAGTGAAGGAAAAGAGAAAGAATATATTAATCACAGTGACTATTTACCTATTTGTGATAAAGTCTCTAATTTAAATGAATTTTGGTCTAAAGAGTTAATAATTATCTTCCTTCAGAGACTCTATATTGGTTAATATATTTTTGTGAACTTGTGAGCTGTCTTTTAATTTTTCTATGGACATAGCAAATCTTTAAGGAAGAAGTGCTTTTTTGGCCTATTTGCTAGATGGTTTCCAGTCTGTGGTTATTGTCTGTGTCATGTTATACACCCTTGTCTATTCTTAAGGCAGAAAATTTTGTTTTCAGTACTGTGTCAATCTCAGGATGCAGAGGAGAAAAAAATACTTGAAATTAGTAGAGGCTTAAAAAATAGACAGTTCCACAGAGAGAAAAGTTAAGATAATATTAGCCAGTACTAATAAAAATAAAGATTACACTAGGCCCACTATCATTTCCATTCAAATAAAGGACTTTGTGCAGGTTGGTGGTAACAGCTATCACTAGCTTAGACTGTAGGTCATATGGAGCAGGAACCATACCTCTTTTTATCTACCCTCTTTTTATCTAGGTCACTAACATTTAGGAAAATCGTAATGGAAGCTTACATGCTTGTAACATAAATGTTTTTGCATATGTGTCTTAATAAGCATTATGAACAGATTAGAACAAGTCTTTTTAAAGACTTGACTTGAAAGAGTATTATTGAAAATTTCCCCCATTTAGTGTGGCATTTCACATTATAATATAATATAATATAATATAATATAATATAATGTAATGTAATGTAATGTAATGTAATATAATATCACCTCTGTTCTCTGACAAGATAAGATGTCCAAGCACATCATGTTTTGGAGGCGGCTCTATGTCACCCCAGAGCCACAGTTTGACAGTCTATCGTCCCTTAAATTAATCAGAGATTCTGAGTTTGTCACTAGGCTTAAGTTCTGTTGCGTTTGTATCTCAGTTGTGAAATGCATTGGGAAGACAGTGCTCTTTGGGAGGTTTAAAGGAGATTTCCATCAATCCACAGTCATAGCTGTAACTAGCTATAGTGACTAGTTATCCAGACTGCAGGCATGGCTATAGTCAAAATTGGTGGTGATGCTTCTAGTGGACACCTACCACTGAAGCCCCAGCCTGAGAAACTAGATGCTACTACTGCTGTTTATCAGCTGACGTCACTTTACTTTACATTGATTTGTTTCTACTTCACAAGATGTTAAAACAAACAAACAAAAAAACTATGGAATAAGGAGGAGGTGTTATGCATTTCTTTTCATTGCTGTTCTTCTGTCTTTTGATGGTTGCTCATGAAATTACTTTGACTGCAATTAAACAGTTACATGAAGAACAATACTTTGTTTCTGAATTCACCTAGCTGTGTCTTCTTTAATTTGGCCATGTAATTGAAGTGGCTAACATTTTCTTCAATGGAACTGCTTTACTGAAGTTGAGGAGAGGGTCTGTTGTTCTTTAATGAGATCATACTTCTACAGCAGCTAGTTGCTCTTTTCCTTAAACTGTCTTTAATTTTCCTTTGAGAAACAGCATACTCAGTAGGAGCTGGCAAGGAGCTGCATAGTCACAGTAAGAGACTACCAGACAGTATTGCTCCTGGAGGAGACAACTGGAGTGTCTGAGCTCCTGAAAAAGCAAGAGCAACATCTTCCATAGCAGGAAGGGAAGGAGCCTTCAGACTCCTGGCAGCTGTAGTCCACCTTCTTTTGTGTCAACACCAATTTACTTTTTAACATTTTTTTCTGGATATTTCTTAGCAACTTAAATGCAAAAAAGAACTTATTGATCTGCTTTTTAAAATCTTTTTCACTACCTCAGTTCACCATGGCTACTGACAGCAACATGACTACTGACATGTGCCTTCATGTCACTCATATCTTTAACTTGGATTATCCATTATTTTTTTCCTTTTCCTACTCGAGTCCTTGGACATTCTAGTAATCTGCAAACTTATCAATTCTTCTTCTGTTATTATCAAGATGTGCACAAAGCAGTAAAATTCTCAGTAGTCAACATTTCTGGCTTTGTAAATTCTAACCCCTCAGCCTGGTTAATCTGTGGGGCTAACCATGGTTAAAACATCTTCCATCTTCTTCTTTAGTCCTTATCATGTCACACATTATTGTCCAACTTCACTGCCCTCTGTGGTCTCCTAGTAAGGTCATACTCATCCATCTCTGTTGTAGTTGGCCATCAAAGAAATGATTGCAAAATAAAGTAAGTGTTATGTTCTTTTTTTGTCTCTTTCTGTGAGTCCATGTTGAGGGAGTTATTTTACTTTCCTTTTCTCCTTTTATTTATTTTTTAACCTCCAACTGTTAAAACAATGCTCATTGTTTGGGATAAGTGTCTTGTGTGATGGAATACCTGAATATCCAACGCAACAGGGCTTTACTCGGATCAGGACTCCCATACAATAGCAAACTGAAAGCAAAAAGAAGAGGCTGCAGAATGATTCTCCATTCCACTCTTTAAATGCAATTTTGTCTCCAGGAAGATGAGTCTGAAACTCTTCTATTTGTCATTCATCTGTCATTTCCATGTTGATTCAATAAGGAATTAAACATCACAGGAAGAAATAAAAGAAGCAAAAAGGTCACCCAACATCACATTTCAATATTTTGGGTGAAACATAGCAGCAACTCTACATTAAAAGAGGAAGAAGTATTTAGAGATATTTGTCAAATCAAAAGCATCAAATTTGTGCTTTTCTCCCTTATTTTTTTCACTGTGTTTTATCAGAGACAGTACAGTCTGTCCCTGATAGTCCCTCACAATCATGGAGGAATCATTTTAGCAGTAAAGTAATCCCTAGATTTTGCTTTGAAATAGTAGGCCATTTGGGCGATTTAGAGTTTTTTTCAGGAATGTCATCAGAAATATTTATAAATGAGAAAAAATGAAAAGAAAACATAATTTAAATTGAATCCCTCTACAAATTAAAAATGTTTGTTATTGCTGTAATGTACAGCAAAATATTATCAGACATATGGTATTGTTATGTGAACCATATGCCTGCATCGACTGAAGAGCATATGGCAAGAGTTCAAAATAAGCAATGTTATAAAAAATATGATGGGCTTTAAAAATATAGTATTTATAACACATAAACACTTTATTTCTTCTTCTTTGTAAAACAGGTATTTCTTCTTTCCAGCTATTCAAGCTGTGCAATTTTAAGGATGCCTCTTGCCCATTTAGCTGCTGAAGGAATGGCTGAAATTGTTTCGTATCATAACCAAAGTATAAGGAAATATCTTTTGCTGGAAAAAAAAAAAAAGAAGTGTTATAAGATAGTGGATATTGTGCATAGGTACTGTCAGATGCTACTAAGCAGGATGGAAAATACCTTACTTGGTGTCATGGACTCCTATTTTTGAACAATATTCCTCATGTAGACAAGTAAGCTGGGCAAGACTGTGAAGTAATCTGCTACAGTTTCACCTTTAAACTCCTCTGGGAAAGATTTGTTCCTTTAGGAGCATGAGGATTATAAGAAAGCTAAAAAAGGGGCAAAGCCTTTTCTTCCCATCTTCTCTGCCAACAGGTCAGTGTTGTGATGAAAAGCCTTATTCTGTGCTGGTTCATATAATGCTGCTATCACCACAGTGCCTTATGTTGGTGCTATTGCTTCTTATATTTCCAGTTATATGTACCGATATCAAGTCTCTTTTGTTGTGATTAGGCTGGCTCAGCTAAGATTTTATTATCGTTTAAATTCCACCACCATTCCTGCAGAAATAGATGGTTAAAACAAATAAAAATCTTGCTGTATTGCCTAACGAGCTACCTGATTTTTTTGACATTTTTCAGAAAGAATTTTCAACTTCGATGTAACAATGCACCATTTGTTTCTTGTTTATTATACAGCTTGTCAGGCTTTTCATTCTCTCTCACTCTATTTTTCTTTCTCTCCTTGCCTTTCTTCTTTTAGATTCTGTTGTGACTCTACAATAAAAAAAGAAAATATTGATAAATGAAGCTTGCCATTGAGGGAAGCATTTGTCACAGAAAGAAAATGCTTCGAATTACTAGAAGTCAGTGTTTTGATATCTAAACATATATATTTTTGTGAAAGAATACAAAATTATTTTGTTTTTCCCCTTGTTTTATCTTTCTGATTTTCAGTGTTTAGAAATGAAATCGAACCTCTAGAAGTATCTTGTATTTGTTGACCAAACTAAAAAAAATGAAAAACAATTTTCAGGATTAACACATATATTTTGTCTCAATGGAAAAGGAAAAAAAAAAAGAATCTTTTGTTACAAGCATTCAGAACTTCATAACTTTTATATTTTAATTAAATACATGGATTTTTAAATGCAACAGAGCTTTGAAATTAAAAATGATTCTTTTTTTTCCCAGAATTGTACCTTTGCAAAATTCACAGTTCAGCAAATTGACGGGAATTCAAAGCTGTTTCTCTACCCTAAATCTGTATTCATTATGTATGGTTTAAAAGAAGAGGTTATGCCAAACACTGCATTTACATATGTATAAGAAATCATCCAATATAATATTATCCTTCCATTCCTCTCCTTTCAACCCAGCTGTTCTCAGTTTTCCTGATCCAGCCTTCTTCTCTTTTACTGAAAGATTCTTCCAAGGATAGTCCAACTTGAAACTAAGTCTGGTTCTTATATTCCAGAACACTTTTCCTATCTTTAATTTCGCTCATTCTTTACTTCTATTTTTTTTATTTAGTCAGAGTCAGACCCTGCAGTGATTTTCCTGTATTCTGCATAGCACTACTTGTAAGCAGGGTCCAAAGCAAAGTCGTTAAAATGAAAATCTTTTCACTACCTTTCACAGGCTTTGGAAAAGGTCCTAAACAAATATTTTTTATGGAGAAAGGCTGAAGCATTTTGTCCAGAGTGCTTATATTTCATAAAAAGGAACACATGCTACTTTCCCATACCCTAATAAATGCGTGGATGTAGAGGCGTAGGCTGTTCCTTCCCATCAGTGGAAAAGAAGGGAGAAATAGGCAAGAATTAAAAAGACATGTTCTTAGCAAAATCTTCAAAAAGGGCTCAAAGTGTTGTTGTTGCTTTTTTTCTTTCCTGATTTATATAAATGGAAAGGTAAAGTTGTCAGAAATCCAATAAGAAATATGGCATAAACTACTTAATCCCCATTCCTAGACATCTGGTATTAATACATATTGGTAGAAAATGGTTTGACATTTTGGCATTTTTCCATTAGCACTAATAGTATTAGGGGTAACAAAAGTGTCAGTTCAAAATTCTGGTTACAATACAGAAGTGAGAATATGCTCATTCCATATGCATATGTTCAACTGCAATGTCTATTTACTTTTTGGTCCAGTGACAATCGCAGCATTATAACAGCACTTGCAATTGCAGGCACAACATGGTCAGGATAAATATTGATGAATGAGAATGAACTGAAGGGGGAAGGCAGCTTAAGTGTCATCCAGCAAGGATATACATGTAAGGATGACTTTGTGGAAAGGGCATCTGGGGATTTATAATTCACTTTTCAGTACAAGTTGGGGAAAGGGAATTTTGCTTCCTCTTTGAATGTATAGGTAGATGGATGCCTTGCATATCAGCATACTCTGCCAACAACCTGGTAGAAAAAAATGTAGCCCTAAAACCTTCAGCAGCTCAGCAAGGTGAGACATAGGTATATCTCTTTCACCGTGGCTTTCTAGAAAATAGCTTATGTTAAAATTTCCAGTGATATGCATTGCTCTGTGCCGTGTTATGGCAGGTTGCATCTGATCAGTCACAGCAGATTACATTACACATCAGGGTGTGTGTGTTAACATTCTAGTCACCTTACATTAGAAAATGACATATCATGTAGGAAATCTGAAGGGAAAGGAGGAGCATTTTTAGAGGTTACATTTATGGGAAGTGAGCTGTCAAATCAGGCTACTTTTTTCTAGTTATGGCCTGGTATCAGTGTGGTCTCCTTAACCCTAAATACCTGAAGAATTGCTTGCCCATGAAGGGACCATTTCTATCAGAATACTTTTTCCCATGTATTACTGTGATTATTCAGGGATCTAAAAATTCATTATAACCAGAAATCTATTTAACTCATGCCTTCCCCCCGCCCTTTTAAATGCAGCCTCTGCAAGAACAGAAATATTTTCTTACGTAACCTTTTTACCTCCCCTCTCCAACTTTCTTTTCCCAAGGGAGCAGAAGAAAACTAGACCCGGGAAATTCACTAGCAAGTTCCTCTTGCTTTTGCAAGGGTCTTCAGTCAGATAAAAATGAACTAGATTTACATATTGGAAACATAAGCCTCCATCTATTTTTAAAAATCCCCAATTTCTCAATGAAATCTCCTATGTTTCTTTCCTACTCCGAATAAAAAAAAAATACATTTAAAGGCATTTAAAGGCATATTTGAGTTAAATAAAATAAAACAAGAGTAGGGCTAATATGAAGTGTCCATATGTTAGCAAGGTGACATAGGTGAACTAATCACTTGCGTGAATAAATATGAGAACTGGATACATCATTGGTGTAGCAAGTATACACCCCCATATTTTTTTCATGCTGATCAAATGTCTTTATCTACTGAATGTGTCTGTAGCAGTACTAAGCATGGAAAAGAAAGGTATTAGTCTTCTGTGTGTCATCAGATCTTTACTGAAATTATATTCCTACAGGAAACTGCTACTACTCCAACAGCATTTTATGTCATTCTGCAAACATTTCTATATTGTTGACTCACTGGTTGCAGCTTTCTTGCTGAAGAGTAAAATCATCCCTTTTCATTTTGCTTGATCCCCATCAGCCCAGTAATCACCTCTCATACAGTCCATCCTATCCCTCCCTTGATATAAAAAATATTTTTTCCTGGCATTTTCAGAGAAATAGAAAGAGATGCCCTTGACGGCGTGGATGAGACTTGCCTCACAGGTTGTTAGCAACGTACAAGATTATATGGGGAACCACTAGATTCTTTGAGGTATAACCCAGAGGCGCTCTGATCAGAAATGATAGGAGAAGGAAGATAAACAGCTGCTGAATTCTGGTGCTGTTGGGTGCTTCTTTGTCCCGCACTTGGAGCTTCATTGCAGATCACAAAGAAGTACTCCCTGCATTGGCAATGACAGCAACTATTGCAAGCAGCTAGAGAAGCAGTGAGTTTAAAAGCTGCATTCTTTCCAAGCAGAATATTCTAACTCATTCCAATCCAATTGTTAGTGTCCTGTGGTGTTTTGAAATTTGGCATTTTCTTGGCAGAAAAAAATAGCCAAAATGTAAATGATATATTAATAACCATCATCAGACTCTAGAGACGATGACGAAGAATAATTTAGTCAAGACAGTTGTCACTGCTGGGTTAAAAAGCTCCTGAAAAATTTCATAACAAGTAAAATTCAGGTAGGTTCCTTCTATTATGACTTCCCAAAAACAGCGTGGTTTTAATTTCCGAGCATGATGCATTGCCCTTTGCAGTGACATGGCAGGCTGCATCTGATCAGTCACACTGGATTACATTGCACATCAAAGCAAATGTTATCATTTCAGTCACATCAGATTAGAAGATGACATATCATGTTGGCAATTTGAATTCAAGTCTTTTGAAGGGTAATTTTCGAGTGCGAGATTAAAATATCCATACCAGTCAAAGGTCAACAGGTTCACTTTAGATATCAAATCTGCAGCATTTGGCACGTTTTTCTTCCTTTGTAAATTGGGTTTCAGGAAACCGGATGTAATATAACGCTAGGTGGGGGAACTAAGGCAAAAGAACACGTATTTACAACACCAGTGTCTAAACTGAAGCTCAAATTTATGTGTACATGCAAAGGGAAAACTGAATACTCACAGCACATATTGATGTGTGGAATATGTGTGGTCCCAGAGAAACAAAATTAAAAGAAAGAGAAAGAATTAGCATGGATATGCAGATATCACTAAAAAAACTGCTAGGAGCTTATATCATAATGTATAAGCATATATGTATCTACTATGTGTATTTCTGTCAGAACTCACATTTGAGCATCAAGGTTCTTAACACTTGCACTTGAGATAAATATTTTGAATATCAGTAGTTAGAGGCAGGACATGCAGCCCAGATGCAGGGAAGACAGAGCGGCATGAATTGACTTTTGTTATCTCTTAATCCCGGGCTATTTATTTCTGTTATCACTAGGGCAGTTTAAATGCTCTGAAAGTTGCCCTATAGTGAGGTTTTAGTCCTGCAGATAAGGGCCATAAGATCCCATCTGGAAAGGTCTTCCAAGATCCATCTGTGGGTACAGGTGTTACTAACTGGCCATGTAAGAGTAAAGTCAGGTGTCCCAATTTGATATAGAATTAAAGAAATGCTACTTGGAAGAGACCACTGGCCATCACCAGCCGAACTGTCGCCAGCTCTAGATCAGATAAGCTAGGAATTTGTCATATAAAAAAAAAAAAAAAAGATTTTAAACTGGCCTTAAAAAAACTTCCAGTCTGGAGATTCCGCAACACCCAAGCAATGTGTTGCATAGCGTCCTAAACTCTAAGTTGTTAAGACCATTTTCCCTAGGTAAAGGTCAAATACAATTTTATTTTTCATTTCTAGGATCTGTTCAGTGCAGTGTTAGCATTTATTAATATGCTTAATTAATAAGCATTACAAAATAGGAAATTAACATGTTTCTGCTGATGAAATTAGAATTTATTTCCTCTCTTACCTCCTTGCTACCCTTTCTCAGTCCCACGCTTTATCTGTTGTATTTGCCAACACATGCTGCTTGAAAAGTGCAATCTCTTCAACTTTTAACTCTCTGCTTCATAGAAAGAAACATGGATATCTTGATCATGTAACATTTTAAATGATATATTTATCACTAGTTTCATTCAGCTCAATCACAGTTTTTTTAATTAATTGATCCATGGCAACTAGCCTGCTCATACCATTTCAGTACCCCTTTTATCTAATAAGCATTTTGATAGAGCTAAGGTTATTATAATAACTTTACCACAAGACTTCTTTAGGTAAAACTAGAATCCTTTCTGAGTAAGACTTGGAACACTTTTATTATCTCTATTATATCATTATAAATCCAGAGTAAAATCCAGTTCAAAAAGAGAAGATCACTTGTTGGTATAAGGGTTGAGAGTCCATGTCTAGGCACGAGCAAGTCTACACGATAAGCACAAAGTGCTGTTGAGTGTGACTACTAATAATCACAGTACCTCAGATTCACTGGGGTTCATTCTGACCCTGTACTCATTCTTAAATGCAGAAATGTTGACATGGACAGAGAGTAAATTTTATTTTGTCCAAATATTACAAATGCAAAAATTGGACAGGCTTCTAGGTATGTGAATTCTTCACAGATCTGAAAAAGAAGCATTCTTACTTTGTATTTTTTCCTGCATGGTTCAACTGTTCCAGCTCTTGTACTACATTTACTGGTTGTTTCTAGGTTTTGGAATGCTTTGGGATCCAAATAAATTTAAATGGTGTTGTAATAACCATTTTGATGCTGCTCCAAGCAGAATGTAGGTTGAGATTTTTCTCTCACTGTGGATTACTCTGTGTTTGTTCAGGACAGAGAGTCATCTCTGGGAATGGAGATGTATTTTGTTTTAATCATTGGATTTCTTACCATGCATGTGTGCAAACCTTCTTTTATTTCAGGTTCATATGCTTGTTTTCTTTTGGTGATTGATTTTAGTTTGCCAGTATTTATCCTCTCACATGTGGCTAATTCATGTTTTCCTAGCTAGCATTTGACAGAAGCCTTATCTGGTGCAAACTGTATACTCACAGTTTCCTGTATGTTCTTCAGTCCTCTCTCTGTGAATATGTTTAGTGTTCTAATCCCAAATTTTGTATTCTAATCCTAAATTGAAGACCTATCATTTCAAGGTGAAAGATATGTGTTTTATTTATCACTCGATTTTATGTTTCCTGTAAGTGGGGAAGACTTAAGAGTGTTAAGTTCAGTATGACTGTCTCAGATGAAAACAAGCACACTGTTTCATTGTTTTTCCAAAATATATTATATTTTGACGTCATTTACCTTTTCCTTAACCAAGATTTCCATAATATGTCTAGATTAAACCTATGTCTAAATCTTTTTTTAAGATTTGAGATTATTTGGGACTTTTCTTTTTAAAAACATTTTAATGCTACTTTGTGCAATTCTATAATAATACTAGATATGGAGAGCAAGGGCAGTGTTGTCCGTAGAGAATTTATGGAACACATTGAAGACTAGCTATAGTTGCTTAAGAAACTCTGTGATTTTTTTCTTTCATTAAATATGCTATGGGTCAATAGCTAATTCTCTTTGAATGTGCTTTTCTGTCATTTTAAAGCTTTTAAATTTATCAGCATTGTTTGACAGGATAGTTTGAGGACATAGTCTAAGTTGCACTGGATGCACGGAGTCCCTAATCAAGTCAAAAAAGGAGAAATGCAGTTAAGTTCTTTTGGGATATAGCTAGGTCCTTGGATATTTCCTCACAGATTTGAAAGTCTGCGCTCTGGGGATATGCAGGATATTGCTCTTTTCTGAATAGTAGCAATAGAAAACACTTCAGAGCAAACTGTGCTCCAGTCTTGATTGTCATTCAAAAACTTCCTTTGACTGTAACAGGCTATGAAAAAAATGGCAAAATGTGGATCTTCTCCATTTTTGATTCCTTTGTCAAGTAGTGCATAAGAATGCAGTGCAATATCTGTAATAAGACTTTTTTTTTGAAACTTGCTGATTTGATAGGTCTTTAGATGCTAAGACAGAAAATGCTAACACAGTCATTGTAAATTGCTGGGTTACCCACAAAAATACAAATGCAGAGGCAGTTAGCTGTAGGCACCATGTACTTGTGTTTTATACATTTATATAGTGATAATTAAAAAAAAAACTGAAATGAACACTATACATTGGAAAAAAAAGCAGAGAAGTGTGCAGTCTTGTTGGAAGGATGCCACAAATGTACTCTGGTGAATAGTGAGGGTAAGAGTAGTAGTGAATCTCTTTTATGTTGCTGTTATCAGGACATTATGTGCTGGTTTTATGGCATATCACCACAGCCAGTGCCCAAACTGCCAATGGAGATATGTATAATTTAGAATCTGATGTGAGATCTTGCAGTGCATCAGTAATTTAATTGGATCTTTCATCATTCCCATCTCCAACTGTCATTAGCTGATAATTGCTTATCTTTAAAGAACTGGGGAATTCTGTACATATTTAACAGAGCTCAATGTGTACTCAGAATTTAAACAGAACACAACCTGCTACATGATTGCTATGCTGGGGAGGAAAGAGAGAACTCTTTAGCCTCTTGATCCCCAGAGAGAAGTGTTTTCCTAATCTTTATAAATGTTCTTATAAGCTCACTGTGCTGTTTTCTTTTCTTTTTTCCTTTTTTTTCTTTTTCCCTTTTTTTCTTTTTCTGGTAATAGTTAAGAATATAGCTGCAGTGCTTTAATTAACAATGGCCCTCACTAAGCCAGTCGAAGGAGAAGCATATATCACATTAGATATGTTCCACCAGCTATTTCCTTGAATCCTGTAGGTGATGTTACTGCGATGACTATAACAGGAAAATATGAATAGAATAGGGCTGAATGAACACATTTTTAGTCTAAACATTTTAGGTATCATTTTGCTTTCACAGTAGGTGGTTTGAAGAGTCTCCTAACCACTGCTGTTATGTACTGTGCAGAAGGTCAGGGTAGATGATCATAATGGTCCCTTGTAGCTTTATAATCTGTGAATCTATACTCCTGGGGAATTGTAAGTACTAAGAAATCTGCTTAAAAACACAGGTTACAGAGAAAGCAACCAGAAATGATTGGGGGAAGGCATCCCCCCATTCCTTGTTAAGGTGTCTGAATACCAGAAAAGGTGCTGGAAAATTGCTGGTGGAAATTACAGATTTTTTTTTTTCAATTAAGTAGGAAGGAAAGAGAAGAAGCTGGGCAATTTCAAAACAACTTATACATAATGTTATTGACTGTTCCCTCGAACAGTAGGAGAAACCCTGAGAAAAGTTTAACAAGCAATTTGGTCTTAGTGGACGTGTATTCTGAATAAAAAGATGACTAATAAATATTTTGCTGTCAGGGTCAGAGAGGACTTGAGATGTCTCAAAATACTAGCAAGAAAGCAAACAAGCAGCATGAGTAATCCATCAGATAATAGGTTTATATTCAAATGTGAGTGAAGTAAGGGTGCAGCAGGAGCAAACTATTCACTGACTAAGTAGCAGATAGTGGAATCATAAGGAATGTGCAACATAACCTTGTACGGTTTTGTTGTTGTTCATGATAGAAGCTTAATTTTAGTACCAAAAAAAAAAAAAAAAGGATAAAGCATAGAAGGATAAAAAAGAATAATATCTATTTATGCATGAATCCTGTCTCAGGCACTAGAAAAATTTCATTTGATACTGACTGTCAAAATCCCTCTCTTGAAATTAATTAAAATTGGTTTGGATAGGAACACTGTCATACGGACTGAAAAGTGACTGAAGGGCCATTAAAAAAGGATAATGATACATAGAAATGTATCAAGTTGTGTGGGAGCTTTCTAGCAGCACTGAAGGGACTGGTGCTAGTCCTAGGTTTATCTGACATTCTCACTAATGATCTGAAAGTGGGAGTAAACAGCAAGATAATGAAATTCACATATTATACTAAATTAGGAGGTGTTGCAAACACCAGTGAGGGCACAAAATAATAGAAAGGGGCCAAGCAATATTAGAAACATAGTCATAGCAACAAAATGGGATTCTATTTGGAACAAGCATCTAATAGCATCTGAAGAAAAATAATCCAAATCGTAGCTATGGAGTGGGAGAGAGAACACTGGAAAGCAGTAATGCTTAAAGAACAGTAAAGGTGGTAATGGATAGAAAATTAGACATGAATCTATAGTATAATATGGTGTTAAGGGAAGCCAATAGGCAGTTGGGTTTCATACCAAGAGGCGTCATGAACCAAGGAAAACATAATCATTCACACCCTAACACACTCATGCAACTAAGCCTGGGATATTGCATTCGGTTCTGGGTACCATTTTCCCAGAAAAGTGAAAAACCAAATGGGAGGCATTTTGTAGCAGAACAACAAAAATGAGAAGATGAGGGAGAAGATTTTAGGAGTAGATTTCCAGGCCTAATGCTCCTTGCTGTGCCTTGGCTACATGACAAGAAAAGACGGTCTTGATAACGTTCTCTCTGTACAAAGTTTGTTAACTCCAAAGGCGGAAAAGCATTTAGGAAGGAACAAAATAGTAGCAATAGTTTAAATAAGTTAATTAAGGAATAAATAAAAATAAATAAACCAAAAAACTGGATGTCACGCACAGTTCTTGGCTGTTGTGGAGTTTCTGTTTGCTTTTGGTTAGAAGAATTATTCTATAAAAATGAACATTCAGAAAATAAATTGTATTAGGAGAACGTAGTTTAGCATTTCCTAGGAAAACATGCTTTTTGTTATTCTCTTCATTGTTTACTAAAACTCAATTCCAGCATAATCTGGAGGTAATGTGGTAGAGGTTTTGTTGTCTGGAACATTTTATAAAGGGCTAAATAAATCAGCTCTACATGTTTTAACAATCCATGCAAGTATTAGCTAAAATCAATAACTAAACAGATATATGGAGGACAAAAATAACCAAATAGATGAGTAGAGCACTCAATAGCCAGAAATATAGGTACAGAAAGGCCACACTTGCTAAGGGGGCAGGAAAGGAGAGAAGCTATGTTCATCCCCCACACTTTAGGGAGAACAATAGGAGCACAAAACACTTATGAAAAGAGGATTTAAGACCTGACTGATAATGTGGGATTTCAAAAGCACAGTTCTCTATCTGAATGTACAGACTGTGCATAGAAAACTATCCTTTTTGGTTCTCCCGTTTCAGAAAGACATACAAATGTATTTAGAATTTTGGAAAACTTAATAATAATAATAAATCCTTTTTACTTATTCTGAAATTATCCCAGAAATTCTACATTGGAATTATAGATTGCTACTAAAACTTACCATGCTGATATAAGAAAAGTAGCTTGAAAAAAAGTAAAGGTTTTAATTAAAATAATATCCATAAAATAATAACCTGTAATAAACTATAGTTCAACTAATCCATAATTTCATAAAAATTCATTACTTTATCCAGGGAAATTCAATGGCATGTTACAGCTTTTTAGTTTCTGGATGGAGTTATGAACCATTATGAAGAAACAGCAGACAAATAAGGGTGACAAAAGATTGCAGCTAAAGAGAGAAAATAGGACCATGTGAAGGCAAATATATAACATTATGACCTTAAATAAGGCACTGTTACCTACATTTCACTGTCTTGCATGAAAACACCTACAAGGTTGTGCTTTGGAGCACTTTTTGTTGATGCCCGAGGTGTGTCCTAGCTCTTTCTGATATTAATGTTATTTTGCTCAGTAGTAAATATTATAAGCTGTTTGAACAATTCGATCTGCTTGTGCATTTTGAACATCTCTTTTGAGTCTCATTTCCTGTAGATGTTCATTTCTTCTATTCTCCATGCTAATCAGCTTTGAAACTGTTTGTTTGTTATAGATATTTCTAACTATATCTATCTTTGGGGTCAATCAAAGTGGAATCACCTGATTTCTTATTTTTGACTTGCTAAACTAAGTTTGATGGCATTTAAAATATAATAGATTTGTATTCAAACAGCACACAGAAAAGCTAAGGAACCCAGAGCTTTCAGAGAAATCATTTCTGGCCTGAGCATGTGGTGACATTTATGCAATTTTATATGATTGACACATCATAATTCTAATGTACAAATCAGTCTAGCTTTTCTTTTTAGTGTGCTAACATGTCTTTGTGACATCTCTGTCTGCCGTAAAACTGTCACTTGTACAGTACTTTTCGTATCTGAGAAATGTTGCTATTTTGATACAACCACATTGTGACATTTAACCTTGTGTGGAAGGTTACAATGACACTAGAAGATAGTGAAAAATGGTTGAGGAGCAGGACGATGACACTGTGGTATGGTATGATTTATTTTTTCCATAATTTGCTTTTCAGCTCTTCCCCTTCTTCTATTTCTCATGAGACTAAAATGTTCACCTGAAGCAGATTAGTTAAGATACATTTTTCACCTACGCAGAAAGACAGGGCTAATTATAAAGTCTGCACGGCCAGTTTAAATGTTGTAAAGAATGTCTTAAACTATTTGATGCTCAAATATGCCGTGAGATAGAGAAGACTTATCTGAAGCCTTCACAGTGTCTACACATGTGTTTGTATGCACACATGCAAGGAGAGTTTGGTAGGGGCATTCAAATAAGAGTATTCAAAATGAAAGTGTTTTTTCACTCAGTTCATTGTTGATGATAACAATAAAATACAGCCAGACCTGCTGTAGACTGCACAAGCCTGAGAAATGTTGATCAAAAAGTCATGCCCATCATTACTCTCGAGAACAATACATGTTTCCTACCTATTCTGCCCCATTATGGTCACACAGAAACTCCAGTCACAGGCTCTTGGCTCAATCAACGCTTGAAATGAGTCTGTGGACAAAAATCAGAATATACATTCAGAATGAAACCAATACATTCAAATTAATTTATGAATGGTGGCAAAAAGAAATGATAAGACTAATTTGTATTAGAAAAGCAGTAGTTAGCAGTAGTGCATTTCAGAGAAGATCAAAGGAGCAGCAGACTCTTTGCTGTAGAAGACAAAAGGATGTCCAGGTCCTTAAGGCAGGCAGATACACAAGAAACATCTGACATTTACATCAATATTCACATTTATAGCTTTTTTTTGTATGACTTTCCTTGTTGAAAATGCATGAGTGTCTCACCCAAAGTAAGGAGCTGATCTTCACATGAACTATAAAATCTGTACGCTTTCTACTGATGACAAACTTCATCAGAAAGTAAGTCACTACCCTAAGGGTGTAGAGTGAATACACCCTGCCTAGTGCCTCAACCACAAAAAAAAAAATCCTTTTTTTTTCCTGGGTACATCTTTTTTGAAAGGGCACATACAATATTCTCTTAGAAAAACATGACATATGGACAGTGAGCTACTCTGAGTATTTACTATTTACTACTTTGCACCCCATCTCTCTGAAGACTCAGCAACCCATTGTAGCCCCTGGGTTTGAATTAGCAGAAACCATATATTAAATCAACACAAACACTTCATAGAGACTGGATTTTAAGAAATGTAATATCTAGAAGAGATGTAATGAAATGTAATAGGAACAGCTTAGGGACAGGCCAAAGGTAAATCAAAAGTGGTGGTTATGTAATGAAGTGCATAGACACTACACAAAAAGTAGCCCCTGTCTACAGACTAGCCCAGTCAGTAATCTGCAGCCTTACAAAAAATTCATGGTTGTTCAACTAGTAGGGTTGTGTATTGCAGTCTTCTTAAAGCTTTATTAATTCTATTTTTAATAGATGATAGACACAAGTGTGTAAGAACAATAGATAAAAAAGCATTGAAAAATGCATAAACCTATCAACTGATATTTAGCCCCAAAACCTCTAGTGTATAAGTACGTCATAAATTTAACAGCCCTCATCCATTTACTGCCCCAGGATCTAAGCAGAATCTGAGAAAAGTACTATTTTTTTTCTTTTAATTCTTGGTATTGACAAAAAACAAATGCAAAAGATTTTTTTTTTTTTAGTTCTTTTATGACTTGGAGAACAGAGACTTCCATCGTGATTAGGTTCTCCTTCTGCTGTATAATAATACAGATTTACTCCTTTATGAAAAACTTATGCTCTGGCAAGCAGATTTGCCAAGGTACAAATTTAATTCCCATGGTATTGCAATACATCTTTGGTAAGCTCTCTCTGAAGAAACAATTGTAATTAGAGCTATATAAAACGTGTAGTAGGTCCATGGCATTAAAATAAGAACACAGGTTGCAGGTGAGAAGTCTGGAGAAGGTTTAGTGTACAA
>NW_010583775.1:306891-399129 GCF_000705375.1 Tinamus guttatus | reverse complement strand
GTAACCTTTTCTAGATATAAGTGGTGGGCAATACTTTTCAGATTTACATTCAATTAAAAAACAAAAACAAAACCCCCAAACAATCAGATCAGACAGTTCCAGCGCTTATCAACCTACCCACCATTGGGTGTTTTAAATTTTTTATGACCGATAAGGAATTTAAGGAAGAGAAACTAATGACTTGGTAATAAGCACTAATAAGAGAAAATGTTTTGTGTGTCAGGAGCTGTGTTATTCAAGGGACAATCTGATAATGGTTGCATGCAATAAGCTGATAGAATGATGGCAGTATAGGACAACAAGGTAGAAACAGAAAAAGGACATCAGAGAAAGGCTGAGGTAAGAGGGTCACTGAAAAAAGGGTAAAGAATCTGCACTGAATAGTGTTACCGACTTGTTACATCCAAGAACTATTGCAGAATAGCTTGCTGCAGCTCTCACCTCTTCATTACAAACAAAATCTTATTATGGGCAAAAAAGAATACACTAGATATGCAAAAACAAAAATTTATTGCTAGTCTAATTCAACTCTTACCAGTCTAATGGAGGAATTATTCTTAGTTCAAATTGTGTAGAGTCAACGTAATATATACACCAACTTCCTAGTACCTAGCCCTTTGGTTGAGCCTTCAGCTGGTTTCCTAAAGACAACAGCTTCAATTTGAGGAGGAAGTTTTACTGTCAAGCAATTGTACCAAACTAAGTTAAAGCTAAACAAGTGTAAGCAATAGTCTTACTTTGCCATTAGATAACTGGCTAAAACAAATGTCCAGCCAGGCCAAAACAGGCTAGAGATCTGTGTTATTAACTTAACCCAGGGCTTGTTTCCTCTTACAAGCAATGGTAACACGATATTTACTGGGCTACAAGATTGTAGAGGGAAAACAAACAAGCAAGCAGAGATTCAAATGTGAGCTAGACATATGTCAGGTAAAGAAGAAAGTGATCCTGGCAACTATGACTAGAGCTGAAGATCTGGTAAAGGAATGATCAAGCAAGGAGTGACAAGAGTCCAAATGATATTTTGGCTTTTTGATTTAAAAAAAAAATCTAGACTTGACATTAACAGGTAAAATGAACTTTATTGAGTTTTCAGAATATTCACTTAATAGTCCTGGCAATCAAAATGCTTTTTGCAGAAATTCTGTACTTTTTTTTTTTTGGTAGGTAAAGACTGACTGGGAGGGGAAAGCTTAAAAACATACTTCGTGGAACAGTGCTAGGCTTTGTTTTTGTAATTTTCCTACGTTGAGCATATAAAATAATAATCCTGAGAAGAAATTCTTTCTTTCACAGACAGACTATAATTTCTAATATCCCAAGTTAAATTCTAGCTAAGTGACATTTCCATGGTAATAAGTTGATGTTACTCATAAAATAGCTTGAAGTGCTTCTTCTGTCCCTATTTATACACTACCAAAGAGTTAAATTCTTGCAAAACCAAATCAGCAACAGCAGTCATATTTCTTTGAAGAGAACTAAAATCTTTGGTTTGTAGGAAAAAATTTAGACTATCTCGAAGAAGTGAAATTGCAAATAATGTGTGAGATTTCTTTCCAATTTCATATAAACAATTTTAAACATCATCAAGACTTACCAGAATTAAAGCTGGTCAAATAGTCGACTTTGACCAAAGCATAACACACACACACAGAATCTGATAATATTGACTTTTTCCTGAAAAGTAGATCAATTTCATTTGTTTGAAAGAGAAAAAAATATTAATAAATATCCACCAGTGGGGAATTTTATTAAGAAGATAGAAAGTCCTTCTAAGAGGGCAAAGAATATATATATACATATATATATATTTGTCATAATTAGGCTATTTTAAATTTCTTTCCTATTTTATGCAGAAAACAGTTAGGTTATATTTAGTGTGACTGAATGGGATGAATGTAAGCTTTTTAATATGTACCAAAATTAAATCGCTTACACTCCAAAAAGAGTGATCAAACTGTTAAAATGAAGAACTTCTCATTGGAACTACATGTTCTTCCTCAGGCTCTCACTCACTCCTATGTGAATATGCATGATCATCTTAAGTCTCTGCAATTCACTTTTCCTCTCATAAAAGTGGCACCACTGTCCATTTAACATGCAGCAGAATAGGAATATGAAACAGCAGGGAAAAACAAACAAGCAAACAAACAAAACCTCCTGACAGGAGTGTAGGAAAAAGACTGATGCATCAGTATCCAGGCCCAACCTCTCCCTGCCTTTTCCTCTTAAGTGAGTGCAGAAGCTTGATATGTCTGATGAACAAATCTCTGCAAAGAGAATATTGTCTGGCATTCATATAATGAGTATAGCATCTATAATGGCAATACCCATCTTTGATTAACCTCTGAACTCCTGCTGAGACAAAATGCAGTGACAGTCAAAAACAAACACAGAACGAGATGTTTGTGCAAAATATTTGCAGATCATAGCTGAGAGC
The DNA here is from genome assembly GCF_000705375.1 of Tinamus guttatus. Next base: position 396,689 of record NW_010583775.1, on the reverse strand, counting down.
TACTAAATGTGTATTATTGCTATTATTACTGTCTGTGGAGCTCAGCACTATAGGCCTTTTTGGAAGGCTGAGTTGCTGGAAAATCTTTGTCATTTCCATATAAAATGTTATGCTAGAAATTGCTCTAGCCTTTATAACTTTATGGGGCCATAAAATGTGATGGTTCCAATATTAAGCTGCAATGAAAAGTAATGTAAACAATATAAAAAGTATATAGGAAAAATCTGTTTATTAATGATACAAAAAGTATTCAGGGAAGTAATCCATATGAAAGGTTGGAGGGCCCAATGAGAGAGTAACAGCAATACACTTTGCGAAAGCTGGGCTTAAATCTTTCCGGAGTCAAAAGTAACGTATAAAGATATCATTGTGATGGATATTCACTTATTTTAATCTAAGCAAGACTGATCACGTGTCATAACTGCACTCAGGAAGATGACCAGCAAGACAAAAGCTCTTAGGTGTGTATGGAGGAGTTCAGGAAGGAGAGTTAGCAAGTCACCAAGGAAAGCCATTTGCAAATACAGAGCTTCCAGCCTTCTCCTTGTTAAGGCTCATCCCACCCACCTCCTACTACTACTAATGCTGGTGGTGATCACTCATAAAACACCTCATTCAGTATCTGTTAGATTTAGTGGAGTTACAGCAGTATATTTCAATGAGCTATGTATGGGTTAGGGCTGAAAACTAAATTTTGATGTTTGCTAGTATCTTATCATCTTTAAAGAAGGATATAGAAAGAGTTTAATGGATATAGTGAAGCATATGCTGTGCTGTACTACTATGGACATATGCCTATACTGTCATTCATTATCACTAGACATTTTTTTACAGAACATAAATTAGAACAAAAAATCTGTGAATCCAAAATCCAGTCTTTATGCTTTGTTTTTCTGTAATAATTCAGAAAATAGCAGCTCTGTGATCCACTACAAGAGCAGTGTATAATGCTATGCTTATTTCCCTATTACTCATCTTTCTTTCCCGGCTTACACCATATTATGGCCTTATTTAAGATAAATGAATGTATTACAAGCATTTCAAGTGATTTGTCATGAATCACAAATGACTGGAACAGCACAGATTCTCTTTTAACGTAGTCTTCATAAAACCTCTTTAACATTTGCTTCTTTAAAATATATTTTTAATTACCTAAGCTTCTATTGCAGGATAAGGTATAGTTTGTTCTGTAAATTATTTGAAAGAGGGCTAAAAATCAAAGATAAGTGATAAAATGTGTCTCAGTGTATCCTGTTTTGCTTAATGGTCCAAGTATTATCAAACAAATCTTCCAAAAAATATTGCAGAATACTTGACCAATAAAGTTATTGTAAGATTTCTCTCTACTGGAACACTTTCTAATGATAGTATTTGCATAAATCTTGCCTCTCTGATCTCCATCAGACCATCATTGAAGTAGCAAGGTTGAACAGAAGAAAGCAACCATCCTTATGTATAGGATAGATAGTTGCTATCTTAACTGTTAGCAAAATTGTTGCTAAGAAATCAAAAATTAATGGAGTCTCATGCATTGCATTTCTTTACACTGAAATGATGAGTACCTGTTCTGTTAACAATGATATGCCTCACTAATTACAAATACAGAAACATCTTTACATAGTTAGCTGATCTTTACTGTAAACAAAAAAGAAGAGCCAGTAAAATAATAGCCAGTTTCTTGCGGACACCATTAAATGACCCCCGATTAGATCTTGAAGCCAATATTTTAAAACCTGTCCTCAAATCAGTGATATTTGTTTTAAATGCTTTTGAGATCAGCAAAATTTAAGCATCATTATTTCTTAAACCAACAAAAAAAGGGAATGGAATTTATTTTTATACATCGGTTTTATAAATATGACTCATTCATTAAAACTATTGCTTCTGATTTAGGGATTTTAAATCAAAGGGAATAAATATGCTGACCACTGTCAAATATGCTATTTATTTGTTTTTATTTTTATTCAAGGTGCCATACTACTAGCTGTATTAGGTGGAAACTTTTACAGAAACATTAATATTCCAGCTTTACATTAAGTTTTGGCATTGTTCCAAAGACTGATACAATCATAGTTGTAATTCAGACACTCTTTTAATGTTCCTTTGGTCTTGATGTACATTATAGAATAAAAGTACTAGGGTAGGAAAATATTTAATTAATCTTCAGATACTGGTTTACATTTCCAAAGGTAAATTAAGGTAAAACAAAGAACAACTTAGTAGACAGACCTTTACATTCAATATAAGAAAAAAAGTATAGTCCAGTTGTTTACAATGATATGCTGCATCATAAGCAAGTAAGCAAATCTCGATTTGTTTCAAAAATAATTTTTGCATAGACATGTATCTTAATAGTATGGAATGCACTGCAATAACTTATAAGTAAATGAGTTTTGAGAAGTTGATGGGTTCTAGGCTGGTATTAATTGCTAGTTTGCACATTACTTGAATACTACTGCAAATTTAAATGTAGTTTGTTATGCACAGTTTGCATATCTCTTTAGGGTGGAAGAATAACTGCAACACTGGCTCTCAGAGGGGTGAAAATCCCAGAGGATTTTCCTCATGTATGATTTGCATGCAGAATCAAGGTGTTTTGCAGAGGTTGCAGGCATACTGCTCATCTATCTTAATGGGAGAAGATCAAGGTGTGGGAAAATAAACAGGGAAAAAATAAGAAATATTAAACTTTTTGTATCTTCGTGATGGCCAAGACAAATTGGAAAGAAAACTGAATGTTAGGAAATAAGCTTACCAGGAAAGAAATGTTAAAGTACTATGTGTAAATGATTGCAGGAAAGAGACAGAGTCTTAGCTCAGTGCATGGCACAAATGTTGCTACAAGGATAGTTTAATTTTGGTAATCTGTGCACTGGCCTTACACAGACACCAGGTTTGAGCAATGCTGAGTGAATTCTGGTTTAAAAGAAAAAAGAATCAGAATATGAAATAAATAACCTTGGGAGATTCTGTTCTGCTGCTGCTGATAGTTTTGCACGCCTATCGTTACTGAGCACTTAAAGATTGCCATAAAGTGAAATCATGTGAGGATGCCTATTCCATGTGCAGGCAGATTATTACAAGAAAAAAGGGGCTGAATATGATGAAAAGTGCCAGAAAAATGGGCAAAGAGATTGTTTTTACTACTGGAGAAGACGGTCTTGCTGATCCTTGCAATTACAAAATGTTCAAAGAAAGATTAATAAGAGGCAGTATATTGGTATAGGAAAAACGACCTATCATCTAATCTACCCATGCAGCTTCAGTTTTGTACAGATCTTTCAATGGCAAAAGTTATAACAAATATCTTGTTTGTTATAGCTTTATCACTATGACTGATACACAAAAAGTATGTTAAACCCTGAGTTAAATAATCCTGAGAAAAGAAAAAGAAAATAATTAAGGCACCTTTATAAAGAGTACATTCCAAAATTAGGATTTCATGGGAAAATCTAAGAACTCCAATAGAAAGGAAGGGTAGAGAAATTGAAAAATGTGGCAAAACACCATTTTTTAGATGGCCTATATATTTCTCAGAAAAGACAAAGTAGAAGGGACATTACGGGCATGATATGGGACCACAGGTATGCATGTAGTTGAGTAGTGGAAGAGAGGGAGTTTTATCAGTGGGTTACGGGTTACAATAAATCTGTAGTTTCAGAAGCTATATCATCAACTGTAAACAACTAAGAGCAGACAACAGTGTGATATAAAGCATGAATACAACTGGGGAAAAAAAAAAGTTATTTCCTTCTCAGCAAAACACAAATTTGGAGATCAAAAACAATCAGATAAGATTTTGCTTGAGGCTAGTAACACTGTGTTACTCTGTCTGCTTGCAGATAGTTCCTTGTGACACTGAAGAAGGTGTCAACAAATTATATATGTACTGCAAGGACTAATGAGTCCTCCCAGGGTTTTCTGAACAATATTGGCTAAGCAAAGGAGGGGAATTAGAATTGAAATGATGGCAAAAGCATACTGTACAAGAGACATAGTTACATATCATCAGAGTTAGAAAAGCTATGGGTCACATCAGCGCTGTAAGCAAATAAGTGTCTTTGTTCTGACAGCTTCACAAAGCCTCCCTGTAAATCTCTCCACTGTTGAAGAACAATTAGGGAAACTAGAAGCTATTACAGAAGAACAAATGGACTCAAATGCATGGGCATGTCTGAATCACTGAGCCACAAGGAGAAAAATCTGCATTTATGTCCGTATTTGCACAGTTGAATAAAATCTGCTTCAGAGGAGGACGTGTCCTTTTCGTAGCTGACTAAACATTAATTTAGTTATTGTTTAGGAGTCTAAACAATTCCTTAAATTATGCGTTATGATGTTTCCTGGCTAAAGAATCTACACCAATCCCAGAAATTATGAATTTGTTTGAAAAGTACTATTTCAATCAATTTCTATTTGGTATACCTTTGGCTGTGGACCATTGCAGCATTTCTTTGATATTCAAATAGTGTTCTTTGCTATATAGATAGTATCTATTTTTCTGGCAAAAATTAAAACCAGTGTGATTAGATACTGTGTGTATTTTAGGGTTCTTTCTCTAAACTCTGATAAGAAATAAAAATTAGCAAAGTGATCAAAACAATTAGGAGAACATACATTTATCAAACAGGAAAATCAGATAAACAGGAAGGTATTATTCATGTTAAACTACTGTAAGTGTATTAAAAAATTCCAGCTAGAGTATCAGGATCCTATAGGACACAACTTACACCAAAATTGCAATTGTCTTTGGCAGTTTGGCTCTCTATTTAGCCTTTCTGTGTAACACGTATTTGTTCTTGCTGCTCACTGTGAAGCTCCAAACTACTCACCATTTTCTGTTCCTGCTCCACAGAGATTAAAACTATAGCCAGTCTTTATCACCCAGGATCTACAGTTACACTATGTAAATCTATACATGTCAAAAGAATTTAAAAGAAACATTTGCTGATTTTTGCTTTGAGGAAGCAAAATAAGTAGAAGACTACTGAAAAATTAGAGCAACAGACTCAAATATGCTCATATGTATGCACAAAGAAGTGCTCACAGAAGGCCTGCCAGAAGATCCCATCAAGACCCTAGACAGAAAGGTAACAGTAGTACTCTTAAGTGAAAAGGGACCTTAAACAATAATTTGGTTTGTAAATGACTGTACTAGGCATTTAGGACAGAGGCAGACCACAAGCCCAAAGTGGCACTATTGGACACAGGCCCTGAATGCTGAATGAGCAGAGACATCTGCCACCAATCCTGATCCAGAGACTGAAGCTCTATAGAGGAGGAAGATTTCATCAGTGCAGATCCTTTTCTAATGGGTAACTCTAGCTTTCTACATACCGTGAAGGTTTTTTGAATTATTTTCTATGCTGTCCTGAGAGAGGCATGGTGTATATCTTTATCATCTGTATCTGTCTCTATCTATATTGCTACAGATGTCTCATGAAGTAAATTTGAATGTTCCGACCTATCATATTTTTCAATGAGTGGTAGGTTACAGGGAAGGGAAAAGATAAATGCATTAAGCATATATTATGGAAAAGCAACTACTGCATGCTTTCCTATTATCTCTCTGCTAACCCATCAGAAACAATAAATACCCAACACTCTTGAACAAAAAGCAGCAGAACTGCTCTTAGTCTCATAGTCCACCAATAGTCTCTCAGGATCATTCTTTAAACCTCTTGCCCAAAAGCTTCAGCTAGCCTCTTAATGAATGGTTGAAATTTTGCACCTGAAATTCAGCTTGCTATGAATCTCATTGAACCATAACCAAAGGTAGTTTGTTCTGTTGCACACAGATCATTAAACACTTCCTCGGAAAATGATAGTATAAATATTGGTTGATCTTCTCCTTTAAGGAGAAAATAGTGGAAATAACAAAACTATAGTGAGTTTAGCTTTCTCCCCTTCCTCTCCACAAGAAAACAGAGTCAAAGTGTAACTGTTTCTAATTAAAATCAATGATTTTGCTAGGCAACGTTCACGATTGTGGCCCTGACCTTCTTTGAAGTGTCACATATTTATGAATCAACCAAAATAGTGCATGATTTAACTGTTTTTTGTTGTTTTTTTTTCCCTTTACTTTTCCTTTGTATGTTCACCTTTATCTTTTTAACACTCAGCCATATTTTTTTTCAAGAAAAAATGCAAAACAAAGATTTATTTATCTAGTGCAATATTTGTTTGTTTTTACCCTGTATAACAACTGGACAGTAAAGACAAATTGATGTTTTTAAAAATGCCAGTAGAATTTAAGGAGAAGAGACTGGATCATTTTAAAGGGTTGCCTCTATCACTTGGCAACTCTGCAGTGTGGTGGTCTGTTGTGCGGAAGTACTAGAAACAAAAAGAGTCACTTTTGGAAATTTTCATGTGCTAATGGGACCAGGACTATGAACGTTGATACATTTCATCTACATGTTATTCATCAAGAAGCACCAGTCAACAACACACATCATCATCTCCCTCTGCAAACTGTCTGAATGTAATTGAGAATATGCATTTTTTTTCTATATCTGTTTATAACAAATCAGGTGCTGAATGCAGAACTATTTTTAAATTCTTGTTCATGAAAAGTACTGCTGCTGGAAAAGTTATGCAAGGGATATGAAATTGTTATTGTACAGGAATGACAACATGAAAAATGATAGATAATAGATTATTTCCAGTGCAATATTTAAAGAAAAAAAAATTGTACTTGGATTGTTATTTATCAGTTTGTTGTTGTTGTTGTTGTTTTTGCATTTGACAAGTTCTGTGTGGTGTAAATGCTGAGAAGGAAAGTAGACACTGTTTTTGTAGCACTTAGATCCCCTACCATCCTTTCATAGTCTAACAAAAGATAAATGTGTGATATTACGATGTTTTAAGATATTATCCTCTTCTAAGTTCTCTTCAGCTCAGGACTTCACACTACAGATGAAACAGTTTTTCACATTTATTAATTTCATTTTCTGCCCTTTTTAATCTTATTTAGCATTGACAATACAATAATATGTAGAGCAAATTCCTATTTTCCCTGATATATATATATTCTTCTAAGATTTTTTTCCTTTTTTCCCTCTTTTCATTTTTTCATCTGATAAATAGCTTTTCTTTTGTGGATCACTACTTCTGCAGTAAACTAATGCAAAGAAAATGCCTTGATTACACAAAATTTACCCCTCTATTACACAAAATTTACCCAAATGTGATGTAGAGAATATTGAAGCTCCTGCAACAGATATTGAGGTAAAAAGATCTGTGGAAGGAAACACCAACAAGAGAAAAGAGATATAGTAGAAAATAAAGTCAGTTGGCACAGAGAGAACTTGTTGGTTGAATCAGACATGGACAATAATTGAGACGAAAATCATGATGCAAAGAAGAAAAAGATAACTCTTTGCATATGGGCTGATCCTTCTGCCCTAGCAGATCTCACAGCTTGTAAATCTCAAGCATCATATGCTGTTGTTACTCTGAAGAGGTCTAGACAAAAACTGAGCTTCTCTTCAAGGAATATGCAAATTCTAAATCAAGGAAAAATCACACTCAGAAAAACTTCTTTGAAACTTTTAAAACATGTAAGCAGAAGCATAGAAGAAATATTTATGAGCTCCTCAAGCAGTAGAACAAAATTTATTTGCTTGAATCTCTTGTGACAAAAATTTCAGAGAAAGTAATCAGAGGTACGCAGGTAAAAAAAAAAATCATGCTACAGATATACTTACAGTAATCACTAAAAAAAAATAAAAAACATATGCTTGCCAGTTCTTAATCCACAGCATTGGCTTTATGATTTCCGAATTATTTGGATATATACTTAAACAATGAATTACTGATTGCCTTGAAAGAGAAGAGCATAAACTTAAAATAGTTCAGTTTTATGTCACCTGTCTCCTATGACCTAACTTGGCTTATTTGGTGAGAACACTATAGCCTTTGATTACTGAAAGGGTATAGACAGATGTTACACGAGAGCTAACTGTGAGATATAAAAAAAATCAACAAACAAACAAAAAACAACAACAAAACACCTCACTGAGATGGAGCATGAAAAGTGTTAGCAATGATTGGAAATAAGATCTTCAAGCTTTTAAAACCAACTATTAAATCTTTACATGGGGAAGTTTCTAGCAGAATTTCAGTCAGGGATATGAGGGACAAAAACTATACTTATATAAGCTTATTTCATGCTTAGATTGTCCAAGAGAAAATTGGTCAACAGCAGTAAAAAGAGATGAAAAGTAACTCTAAAATGAAAAGTAGTTTGATAGATGTGTAAAAGTTCTATTAAAATGGCATTGAATAATTAAACTTTTTAAAGTTTGAAAAGACTTGCCTTTTAATCTCAGCTCCTTAAATATTTTTTGGGGGGGAATACCAGGGTGTGCACATTTTATGTGCAGAAAAAGTCCAATATCCGATCATTCAAGAATATATTATTGATTGATTCTATATTAAGACCTGAATTGGCAGACTTCTACTTTATTCACTGTTTAATCACTTTATAATATTTTTCCTACAATACTAGAGATGTGCAGACATCTAGGCACAACATATGCCATAATGGCAGAATTTAAATTTCACTGCTATAATCAGTTCTGTCCCAAGAATTTTCATGGCCCAAAGCCATTATCTCCAATGGAGATAGTAGCTTATGGGATTGCAACCTATTTCATCACTACACATCAAGATTCAAAGACCTTCATAGTGTTCTTAATACATGTGCACATTCATGCATAGTTGAAAATGAAGAAATATCTCTAATTTCAGAAAGTACATCTTGCTGTATTTTGCATAATGACTGTGAAAATAGTGCATCAGATAAATGAAAGGAAGTAGCTTTTAGTGCAATGTTCTGTCACGGGAAAATAATAAATCAACAACCTATGAACTCTAGGTCCATTTGAAGCATATTTAGAGTCCTCATTAACCTATAGAGGCCAATTTAAATAGAAGCCATTTAATGAAGACACAGAGGGATTTTTAAATAATTTATTATGATGGAAGAAATGAAAACAAGCAAGAAATGATAAAGATTGCCCAAATGCTAATGAGATCCAAAAGTGGCAACATAATCATCTGAATCATGCCACAAAAGCTATTTCCAAGGCACAAACATTTAACTGCTGCTTAACAGCATACAATGCAAAGCAAAGGGCTTCAGGGATGCAGCCCAGTAGCAGAAAAGAATTATTTCCTACTTTGTAGAAGGAACCAGCTGTTTTCTTTTCTTGTTTGTTTTATAAAACTTTTGGTCTATTGGAAACTTCTCACTAGAGTATGAGCTGAACATAAAGACTATTTTGTGGTAGCTTGTCTACTTTAGATATTATATTTAGTTTAACTGGAACACCTGCAAGATAAAGATTGTATGATTTTAGCTCTCCTCTCTCTAGGAGAGAGGTATTCCTTATTATGGTGTCTTAGTGAGAAAAAATCTCAACAAATAAAGTTCCATATGGTGTAAAGCTCCATATGGTGCATGTTATCCTTTTTCATCCAAGCATGATTGAAATGTCTCTGCAGTGAGTAGGAACCTTCCCATTCCACAGACACCCAAACCCTCCACTGAAGGCAAGAAGTGAAGTGATACTGGTCTGAGTGGCCTGGAACACTCTCTGAAAGGTCTGAGCTCCTTTCAAAAGGCATCGTCAGCCACCGTGTGCAGGAATAGTTTCATATAAAAGAGAAAAATCGTTCTAGAGACTGGGACTAGAAGCTAGATCCTGTCTATGCTACCCAAGTGTCCTAACCAGTAAGTGGCACAGCCACCCGGCAGTCTCATTTTCTCTTTCTTCCTCTTCATGAGTGTCCCTAGTGAACACTGAATTCATTGCTGCCAGGTAATAAAGTTTCAACAAAAGAACTTGCAACTGTCTTGTATTTCTGTGTCTGGAATAACCTGAAATGGCTTCTGTAATGTAGTCCCCTAGGAAGTGGAGGTTTGAAGTCTGTGTAGGTCCAGGGAGGCAACTGAACATGGGGCTCCTTCTTCCTGAGTAAATGATATAATCTTGTGTATGGGAAAAGATGCCACTATGACCTACTGTATTTTAAAATAAGAGAATAAGCTCTGCTCATCTGTTTTGAAAGCAAAGACTCCTGACTGTGGGAAAGACTTTACATTAATAGTTGGAGCTGCTTACTCGGCGGAGCTTTCAGAAAGGTCTGTGAGAGACAGGGTTTAAGATGAAGGTCCGTCTTCATCCTTTCCTGGTCACTACTCATGGGTTGTAGCTTAAAAGCACTGAGTTTACATGCCTGTCTGATTAGCATACAATTTCCACCATTCCCCCCTTGGCATGTGTAAAGATCTCAGGCACACACGTTGAGTGAGAGCCTCAATCCTATTGCAAAGGATTGCTCAGGTCACAGCACTGAAAGTCTTCAAATTTTACTGGTTGGTGTGTATAGAAAACTGAACTCACTATGGGCATTCTGTGAAGCACATTGTTTTATAGGAATAATCAAACACCAGTAACAATGTAATTAATGTGATTTGTATGACAGTGATTTTCTTACTAGCTTTCATTTGGCTGCAGAATTTGATTTGGTTATTAATAAGAATGAGTTATTATGTTAGCAATTAAATTCATATCCTGTCTTGATTTCTAAATTAAAAAAGAATAAAACAAAACAAACTTTCTACTGAGTAAAAAGAAGCAATCACACATGTTCCACTCTGCAAAGACTTTTTTCAGAGAAAAGAAATTCCCTTAACTCTCCAGCTGCCGTATGCACACAGAATTATTTACCATTTGGACTATCCACGTACAGCTAGCAGCATTAGTGCCCATTGCAGCCCCTGTTCATGGAAAATCCCAGTTCACAGATGCAATTGCGTACCGCGGCAGCACAGCGCACCATTCCCACCCAGGCCCAAATCCGAAGCTCCCTCGGAGTGGGCAAGGTCTCTGACACCAGCTTTGTCACTATTGCTCTTTTTAGTCCTCAGTGTGAGTCAGTTCTGTGTTGCCATGACTACCTACGAGCAAACAAGAGAGATCTCCTCTGATGCTGCTGGTCAAGTTGGACTTTACTACAAAATCAGCTTTAGTACAATGTTGCTGACAATGTTTGCCGGTCACCGCCAAAAGCGTTTCCCATTATGCTACAAGCAGTTCAGCAAATCTACTTTTGTCTCATACAGCCACTCTTGAGTACTCCAGGAAAATGCCCTCTGGTCCTACCATGTTCAAATCTTGTCCGCTGTGTTAGGAACATTGAGGTATAATCTGGATCGAAGAAAAGGCAGCAGAATGAATGGGAGTGGGATGCTTACTTAGGAAGGCTACCTCCTGCTGCCAGAGAAGATATTGAAAGTGTTCCAAAACAACTAGATCTTTAAAGATACATATGTTTAGGGGAACGGGACAAATAGAAGTTAAAAATATGCCATGCTTTACAGGAACTCTCCCTAGCTACCCTAATTTCGTGAACGTTTTATCCATTGATCATTTTGACCAGTGGGAAAACACACATTTTAGAAGTTTTGTAATTCTACCTTTAGAAGTTTTGCTTGCTGTTAGAATAATTGCTTTAAAAAATGTTTGGTTTTATGCCAGTGGCATTGAGTGTTGCATTTAACTCATAGCAGTTAGTGTTCAGTTTTTGATGAAATACAAAAGTCCATGGCTTAGTTCTTAAGCCACTATTTAAATGGACAGAGATGATGGAGTCCTGATTCTAGAGAGACATTTGTATCATATTTAACTCAATTTGTTTTTGCATTATGTGGCGAAGTTATTGAAAGTGGTATAGTCATATATTACATTTGCTAATTGATAGAATTTGAATGAAACCAAACAGCTAGACAAGCACCCTGAAGAAAAAGTTTTAGTTGAGATGTAAATAGACTTCCTTGATAACACCTAGCATGACAAAGTTTTAGTGCATTCAGGCATATTTATATGAAACATTCAGTACAACAGGGACCCTGCAGGTGTGAGAAAATGCTTTGTTGCCATTGCTGAATATTTATTAGAGAGCTGGCGATACCAGTCTCAGTCCCAAGAGGAAGCACCTCTTTAAGTAGTTCAGCATTCTAAGATGTGGTCAAATGTCATATGCATTGCCAATAATCTTGGCTAGTATTCAGATACTGAAGATTTAAAATCAGAAAATTAAACAATCCACTGAAATGGTTACTTGAATAGATACTAAGTGCTGCTAATCAATACAATTCATTGGAATGTGCGAATACATATGAAATAGTCTTGTTATCAGTGCAAAGCATTTCTCATGGGGAAAAACTCTGAAGTAGACATTTATCAAGTTACTCTGATTAAATCCTGGCTCTAGGAAATAGTGCCATATGAGCTGGGGTTTAGTCAATCAGACTGAGATGAAATCCATATTACAACTTTCCAAACAATCATCTGGATGATAATTCAAAATATTGCCTGAAGGAAGAAGCAGAAGAATCGAAATATGTGATGACATGTGGTATTTCCATGGATATTCATGCTCTAATGAGAAGAATGGCACACGAAGCACTTTTTTTAATATAGCCTTATGCATTAATGTGACACCACCATCTCCATGAATAAAATACACAAGAAAATGTATTTAGCATAGAAATAATTCCTGAAATAGAGGCTACTGTTTTGGAACCACCTATGTGTAAAATTTTATCCTGTAATAAGGTTTTAGTTGGTCTTCATCTTAGCACCTTAACAGATCTGCTCTGCAAGTTTAAACACAGCTTGTATCTTTTCTTTTTTCTTTGGGGATGGGGAACATGAATGTGAGCGCATACTTTAGGATGGTAGATTAAATAGATTAAGTAAGTCAAATAAATTAAGGTCTAATGTGCATGTCTAAATTTTTGGTTTCCACCTGGGGAAAGAAGGCTGGAAATGAACCCTCAAGACAAATGTTGATTGACTAATATATTTCTCTTTATAGAAATATTATGTACATATCCAAAGCCACTAGAATCCCTAAATTTAGAAAACATTGGTTGTTTTTCCTTTGATATAAAAGGTTGAAATTCATTCATATGAAATTCAGAAAGTCTAGAAATACATTAAATTATTTCCATTTTATGTGATCCCTTGGAAACATTGTCACTTTCTGAATTTACCACTGGAGGTTACATCAGATTGTCCAGGACTACATTTTCTTAGTTTTAACTACTACTTTGATTCTAGCTTTTTCTGAGCTAACTGAAAAGCTGTTACAAAATTATATTCACAGGATACCATCTTTCAGACTGACTTTTACATGTTTTACACAAAAGCTTTCCCATAACTATTTGCCTATTGTCATAATCTAAATACCTTATCCCCATCTTTAAATCAAAGCAATTTAATGTGTCGAGAAGGAGGTCTACAAAATTAAACTGCTGCAATGTCTTCCTACCTGTTAAACTCTTAAGAGCTTGCAGCTTTACCAAAAAAGATAATTTTACTTTCACCAATATGTTCTTTATAGGCAATGCAAACACAAATCCCAAATTATATATATTATATATATTATCTCTAAGTAATGATGACCATTGATTTGTTGCTTCAGTGAGATAACATTTTAATTCAAAGTTCTTCAATGAAGGTGTAAAGTATCAAGATTTTAGGCTATAGAGGCAAGGTGGTGTTCCAAACTGTTATCCAGCAAGAAAATATTGAGGTATCTCACCACTGTGTCACCACTCTTAATCTGTCTGTATACATCTTTTAGAGAAGAATCCACTGACAGTAACCCAGTGTCACAAAGAGACATTGATAAGAATGTGTGCCAAACATATTGATATTATTTGACATTAGACTTCACACTTTTTTTTTTTAAGTGTTGGAAGTCAACACTGTTTTGTATCAAGCTTCCTGAAAAAGTTTTCAGCTGTTATTCCTAAGAGATGTATATGTGGCATGAATAAGCATTTAATCAGAGAATGATTTCAGAGAATGAAAGCTTCGTGCAACGATAATAAGGATTGTTTAATGGTTAACTTTATGCTGTGGCAACCCTCATATTTTGGTAATTGATACTTTGGTACCTTTTGGTACCAATTGGTACTTCTGAGAAGTACCTTCAAGAAGCAAATATACAAAGAATATCCCTCCTTTCTTCCCAAGCAAGAATTTTTGGGGAATCCTGCTGGTCACTGGCCCACACCAAGAAAGTAAGCATACAGTAGAAGAGTACTAAGCAGCCCACTATATTCACTGCACTCATACATCTTCCTGGTTTGTATTCAAACATGGCTTATGTTTAAACACGTAGATGAAGCTCAGGGAAAGGAAAAGGTGCAAAACAGCCGTCTTACAATGTTGAATGATTCAAAAATCCATGTGAAGAGAATTTCTTCAGCTGTTACGGTCAGAAAAAGTGTATTGGGAGCAGGTTTTGGAAACATTTCAGTACAGCTGTATGCCATAAAATGGGGAAGTGTCCTTCAAATAAAAATACTTTTCAAATGTGGTCTGAGTAAAAAATCATTCTAGTAAAACTATTTTATAAAATGTTTCCAGTAATTCCAGGATATTCCAAACATTTCTTTTTCTTTAATAAAAAAAGGAAAATCTGCATTTGAATATTTAAACCCAAGCATTCTCTTTGAGAGAAAATGCAAAAGGCACTAAATTATCAGAATTGCAATGTTTCAGGCAATACCAAACATCTGGTGAGGGGTAATAATTTGGGTAATTCACTTTAATCCAGGAAATTATTGAGAACACACACACACACAAAAAGACAAAAAAAATCAGACTCTTCTCCCAAGACTTGGAATCTTTCAGAAGCTTTGGAGGAATGTTGATTATTTGCCCAAGAAATCACATTACGTAAATGCATGATTTGAAAAATATATGCTTTAAATGTTAACGTTTACTCATATGCATATAAGTAGGTATGCACGTGTACACATAGACGAGCATACCTATAAGGATAAACCCTTTAGTAACTAGAGAGCAAAAGTCTGATTTCCAGAATTTGGAGTCCACATCCATTCTTGAATCTAAGTTCTTTTTCTCTACCTTTTAGGGACACTTAAACAATAAAAAATAGGCCTCAGTCTTTAACTGTCTGACTTGCAGAATACAGTTTCTCTCCAAGAGTCAATCACAGTAGGGGCTCTTAAGAGTGGTTAAGCTATGTAGTTTTCACAGATATCTGTCTCAAATCAATGGTAAAGCTTGCATTGATGTAAATTGTTCTAGTTTTGTGATTCAGAATTAATTATTCTGAACTTGTAAGTCAGGATCCTTGTTTCCTCTACTTCAGTTAGAGAATTTGGAATTTCGGGTGTGTAGTCTCTGGGAATACAATTGCATGCCTTTGAAATTAATCTTTTCTCAAAAATATCATCATCATAAGAGGTTTGTGCAGATAAAATAGATTTAAAAAAAAGATGGTGAGATACTGATCAAGTATGGGTAGAAACATCAAGGTGCTTTTAATTTAGACAGCATTTTCTTTTGCCTAATGCCATATGAATAACTATAATATTTTCTTCCATGTGTTTATTGTTAGTTTTACATAAGCTTTTACAGAAGAGAGAGGCAATTTTATGCTCTTTACACATAAGTGCATTCTCATCCATTGAACACTTTTGTATGTAGATAAAAATATCACCTGAGACAAAGAGCCATTTAGAAACCTCATAAAAAATGAAAACACTTCAGAAACTACAAGTGGGTACATTTTTACATAGCCACTGTGTTAATTTAAAATATTGTTTTTGTCCTGGATATTATGTCAAAGGGCCCTATGCTATGAAGACTCTAATTAAAATGATATGGGAAATAAAATCAACTTTTATACTTCACTGTCATTTATGAATAAATGCATAACTATTTCTAATAAGTGAGGACTTAAAAAAAAGTTTAGTGGAAACAGTGACAGTTAGGGAACTTGATTTTTGATTGTAGAAATTGAAATAACAATATTTGAGAAGTATCAATATTGAAAAGAAATGCATGGTTTCCTATATCCTGTAAAACAACCTTTTTGACGTAGGAATAATTCTTTCTATTTGCCTATTTAAATTTTTAATAACTAATTGCCATAGGAATAGGAGTCATAATCATCTTCCATGGGTTCTGAGATGCCTGACTTCATGCCCGACTTCATGCCCATCAGCTGTTTAATTGTGGTTACATAGTAGTTGTAACAGATGAGCTCAGAAGGGTAGATATCCATGGAAATGGAATCAGAAGCTAACGTGAAGTACAGACAGCTGAACTGATGCCTTCGATAAAGTAGTTGTTTTCCTAACTTCCCCTCAAACTGCAGTATTTTTGGTTGTGAAATGGCTTGGTGTTTGGCTGTGATAGTCTTACAGTTTCCTCACAATCACTCTTTACACTTTCTTTTCTCTTATTTATAGGAGAAACTGATCTTTGTTATCTATATACTATAAACTGCCCTGTATTTATTGTATAGTTGGATCTACACAACAATCTTGAGCACAGCGATGACAGTAATCATTCAGCAAATTAAACACGAGAGTTTATTTTGGTAGATGATTAAAATATGGACAATCTCAAGTATGGGAAAAACATTTTATTTGTTTCTTTATTGTCTCAGTTATTGCTCTCCTCTTTTTCTGAGTCCTTTTTCTTCAGTACATACATTGGTAAAACTAAATAGTGTAGAAAGGGGCTTGGTCTTCTGGTAGAGGAAAGAATGATGGACCCAATGAGACAAAAAGAGCTCATCGGAGACAAAAACAGCTCACTTCCATTGATCTTAATAAGGTTTCAATTATTTCATAAAGGAATTAGCATAGTTACAATTTTTCCATTTAATTGGGTTAAGAAAGTTTGCCTTAACTACTTCAAGCCCTTCTCTTCTCAAACATGGAAAGGACATTTTTGACTTCTTGCACTATGTACTTTTCTTTGTTACAGACTGATTCAATCGGCAGAAGCATTAGCTTTCATAATTTATAAAACTCAAGTCACTTCAAAATTTACTTTATTCCTATGAGAGTAAGTTCATTTCAGACTTTCTTCAGAACTTGCACTGCTGAAACTAATCCATCTGCACTCCTAAACCCCACTGGGCAATTACAGTCTCATTTTTAAAAATATACCTACCACCACATTCAGTAGTTCAGGTACTCAATGTTTTTTCAAGAAAATCTACTTTGGGTTATAGGCATTGTATGTATTCCTAAGTACTGAAAAATAGTTTTTACTCTATTACTTAGTCAAATCGCCTTGAAAATTTTAACTAATTAATGGTTGTCTTTCATGTTCTGTACCATTTTACACTGGAATAAGTGAAACACAAGATTCAGTTTTCTTCAAAGTCAGCACTCATAGTCCTCTACTCTTTTAAAAACCAAATATTTTTCACTTATCATATTATGATATCAGAACTTGGTTTTCTGAAGGCACATGTATGCTTGGAAAGAAAAGAAAAGAAAACAAAACCAGAATTTTTACAGCTTTGCAAGACAATGGGATAAATCTTTTCTGCCATAGCACCCTCTAACTGATCATTCATTTGTTTTGTTTTTCTTCTGAAGAACTTAAGGTTTTACTTTTATGCCGTTGATGCACACTTGTCACTCTGGAAATTAGATAAGGAGACAAAAATACATCACTTGGATGACAGCTTTTATCTTTTTCTATTCTTCTTTAACTTATTAACAAAATAAAAGTAGTATCTAAATATTTTTAAGAAGTATTACGTGTAAAAACAGATTCTAGTATGAATTAATGGTTAACTAGTACTGTCAATCAAGGTTAAAAAAATTCAATTTACTATGCCAGGTCTGTTGCACAGACATTTGGTTTTACTTGCTGATTTTACATCTGTAGCAGATTCAAATATTATTCAATTTCTTCTACATACATAAGCCTAGCTGGGACCACTCTCCTCCACATTCACACAGAAGAATTAAAGAAGGTATGTATGTATAACATTGTTAAGCATATAATTTTAGCTATGAAAAATATTCTCTGTATGTTTTTCTGCAGTATAATATGACAAAGTAAAATATTTTAAAGTGTACTATAATATTTCTAAATGATAGACTTATATATGATAAAAAGACTTCTATTAGCTTAAATAAATAAATAAATAAATAAAAGATGCCTCATAGCAAGCAGCACACAAATGAGTTAAACCAGAGGAATACGTGCTGAATAGATTTTAGCCAAAATTTAAGAGTACGCTAATATTTATATTCAAAAAAAAAAAAAACAAAATAAAATGAATGAAAGGGGTTCCAATCCCTACTCCCAGAATTAACCACTGACCTGATCATATATTGCTTGGTTTTGTTGCTTTTATTCACCTACTGAGAAAATCTTGGGTCCCCTGAATGCAATGGCAAAACTCCTGCTGGCTTCAAAAGGGGCCCTGAATATTGAGCCCTGAATTGTAAACAGACCGAGGCCCATAGAAGTGTTTATTTAGAGAGAGATTTTAGTTTGAACATTGCTGGAAGAGAATGGGGATGAGGCAAATCTGAGGCTGAGATTTGCCTTTGAATTCAGCCATATAATTTCACATATTATTCCCAAGGAATACTGGGCGAATTCATTGAATTTTAGTAGGGTATATCAGAGTTGTCATGTACCTATAAGACTAAAGCAATGTAAGATTGTCTATTTTTTCTAAAAGAGGACTACTGTATTTAGACATCGTATGAACTAACTGTGGACCTCTTCCATTCTGGAATCTGACAAAGCTAAGAAATAGTGTTTGTGATGAAGAACAGTAAAAATTAGCCATAAATTAGGAGGGGTTTAGATTGGAAGGTGTAATTTTCACTGCTCTTCAGTTACATCAAAACCCATCAGAACAGATTGAAAGGTCGTTCAATGCCATTTTCTAGTGAAGAACCCTGAAGCTTTCATATCATTATTTTGACATTATGTATTTTCTTGTTTGTTTTAGCCTTAGTGTAAATGATTGGAGTATCATGCTGTGTGGTCTAATTCTCCCTTTCCCCTCAGTGGAGGAAACAGACAGGCAGGGACTGAGATAGATGCAGAGGTGGCATTGATAGAGAGAAATAGAGATGACAGAGACATGGGACCCAATTCAGAGGGTTTTATTTACACAGTACAAGACTATTTTTATTGCCATTCCTTTTTGAAGGTTAGGATGAAAATGAGGAAATGTGATAGACGTTTTTGAAGTGTCTTAAAAAGCCTCCTTAACTCCACTGCACCATCTTTTAATGCAGATATTGTGGATCTGGGCTGTGTATTACCATATACTTAAGTTTTGCAATCTATTCTCGCAAATCAATTTTACACAGCTTGAGAATATGGGCAAGTTTGTATTTGTGCTATAAAGATGTTTCAGAGGGGGAAGAGAATGAAAACAGTGTTGTAGCTGCAAACAAATCAATTGGACTGTATTAAAACTAAACACATGATGCCAAAGATGAATGTACAGACAGAAACAGGGACAGAGATTACCATGGGGTCTAGACACATACAGTGATTAATCATCATGCACATCCGGAAAGAAAAGCACAGCAAGAAATAGTTTTTTCTTCTTGGGCTAGACAGTCTAGAGAGAAAGAAAATTATATTATGTTCTCCATGGATGAAGGAAAAGATGAAATGGATATTAACTGTCCCTCATTTGCACCAAGCTGAAAATCTCTTTTTCTGCTCGCTTTAATTTTTTTCATTTGTCAACACTACTATTACTCACTTTTAAATTTTGAGCACAACTGTATCTTTTTATTTTTCAAATATTCATCTCAATTTTATATAAAATTAAATAATTACATTGTGCTTAACTTAGCAAAAAGACAATTTAATGTATTGAGCAAATCTGAATACAGACAAGAGTTGCAATCATGGTTTTTTTTTCTTTTTTTTCCATAGGGTTTGCAATTACAGTTTAAAGCTGTAAGATAGAAAGTTCACTTAGTGGAGTTCTAATTACTGCATGCATGACTCTCCTTGGCTGCCGAGAGTAAGTAAATGTAAAATGAAGCTATATATTCATATATTTTTTCTTTCTGCTAACACAAAGTACTGAGATTATGATGCTCGGAACCTTGGTGAAACACTTGTAAAACCATATGATAAAACAAACTGTTAGTATTCAAAATTAATTTTGCTGAAATATCTATGAGGACTAGTTTGTAGGAGCATTTGCATGTTAGCTGGGAGCAATATACCAGATTCATTTAATATTATTTAATATTTATTAAGTTCATGGGATAAACAAAATCTTAATAATCTATCATTTCTTTTAAAATCCAGCCTTTATATAAACTTCACAAATTCCCATTTTATTCTGGCATTGTGATAGCAATTTGTCTAGACCAAGAGGTGTCTCCGCTCTTTTTCAAGCACCATGTATAATTTCTTGCATGGGTAATTAAACATATAGTAGTTTACTCAGTATGTGCCAACAGTGGACAGCGTCAGCAGCAATATAGATCTGTTCCTAAAATCTGCTTTTGCCACGTGGATCGGTGGATTTGCGTCGTGTCTTGGCTGACTGCTTGGCAAAACTTCCTTTCAGCCTCCCCTGACTTCACATCATGAAATAAATAGTTGCTAGGTTGTAATTCAAGACAGGAAAGAGGGGAAATAGGTGTGCAAAGGTATGTAAGGCTCCCTTCCGTATTTCTGTGTGCCCACAAGAAGATTTAGGGGATTTTGTGAGTTCAGGGCAGGATGTGTGTAGCAGGCGAGATAGGTCCATAGGTTTCTGTGGTCTTATGAAAAAAATTATAAAAACCTTTTGGTTATTTATGTCATGCTTTTTCTTTCTCCTGCCCTGCTCAGAGAGCTTATGTGCTGTTAAAAGAGAACATGATTTAACGCTCATTTTAAAATGTCTCTAGAAATGACATACTTATTGAAAAAAATATCAGTGTAAGCCAGGTAGAAAAAAATAGGATGGTAGAATGAAATACCTCTGAGGACAGTTTTGTTGTACAACATTTGGCCTTAAATAAATGTATGGGCCTGCTTCTGAAAATATATTACATATGTCAAAGGAACAGTAATTAAACTGCTCCCTCTAAGCCTTTTTGATAGGCCATTTTCAGAATGAATGGTTGAGGCTGAGAAAGGGCACTTGGCATTTAAGAACCCTACCTTTAGGATATTATTCTCCATGCTTTCTCATGTTCACATAATTTTTACTTTTTCTCTACCAATTTAGAACATTCTACTATGCACCATTTTTGCTAAAGAAGACTTCTAAAATAAAATCTGTGTGTCACCTAAACATAGCTGTTTTATTTTGCCTTAAAATACAACAGTTAATCAGATCCTATGTCAATCCCAAAGAAAAGAAAGAGAAATAATCTGTTGATCATAGTGAAAATGGTAAATTTTGCATTTTGCTATAGATTAATGGAAATTGACATAAGGCACAGTAACTTATACTAAATCACTCAAAATAATTATTACCTGTTTCAAATTGTCTTACAGTGAATAAATAATAATAATAATAGTAATAATAATAATAATAATAATAATAAGTAGCTGAACAAGACCCGTAATCCATTTATTTGAAAGAGATAAATCAAATGAAATGTGATGCATTGAAGCCCTTATTCATCTTTAAGGATCTGGGAGATTCTAGAATCTTACTGCAAAATCTGGTTTAATACTATCTAGATTAAAAAGAATTATTCCCATTTTCTGTTTCATATAATGTGCATCTTAAACTCAGATAAATGTTTCACTTTATTAAACAAAAATATATCAGATAAAGAATGTTTTCTTATTTGCCTTGGTGCTGAAATTTTAAGAGCATACATTGTAACCAAATGAAAATAACTAAAATTCAGTGTTACCTCTGGGAAATCTTTACAGAAGGACAACGCTAGATGATAGAAAATTTCCAGGTTTTCTATTCTGCTACAGGACATATTTTTGCATGAATTCAAACAATCTTTTCACTGTTGGTGTGTTTTTACACCTTTATTCCATTTCTTTTCTGATCTGTGCATATCATATGACAGTTCATTTCTGTGGACTATAAAAGTGTATTTTCAGTCTGTCTAAAACTGATATTGTTTATTCTCTATTTACTGCAATAAACAGTAAAGGGCTTTTTTGTTTGTTTGTTTGTTTGCATTCTAACTTCTCCAGTTTTCAGAAAATGATAGAACTGCATTGGGAGATTTCACTGATGCAAGATGTTTTTCCTACTGTGAAGATTGAAAGAAATTCAGTATCCTTTTATTAACCTCTGTTTTTCTAACATAAGATTCCTTGGACATTTGTTTTGCTACATTTTTTAGCAATAGGTGTTAGGTTTTATATGCTTTAACTGCAGCAGTAATAGAATGTCAGTATGCTTGCATAGATAATACACTTTCTGTGGCTGCCTTAGAAAGCTCTTTTTTTTTGCTGAGAACTGTATGCTTTATTTCTGCTTTTGGATTATTTTTCTCAAAACTCTGTGAACTTTGGAAACCTTAAGACAGAAACATAAGAATACAAAATAATAAAAATGTCTCAGGCAGGAAAAAGCAATGTGTGAAGAAAATGTAGAATAGAGTGATTCCACAATTACAGACATGACAAAAATAGGCTAAATGAAAAAAGAATAACAGGAATAGTCAAGTTGTCATTCATCAAGTCAACTAGAGAAAATACAACCAGGAAGACTTTTTGAAATCCTGAGAACACAATAGAGATCTGACCTCAAATTTAAGACATTCAGCATTTACTGGAAGTCAGAGTGAGACAATGGAATTACAATACCAGAAGTGCTCCTGATCAATACATTTTTGTCTTTTGTAAGAATAGAAATGTTCTTCTAGCTGAAACAATGCAGAGCTTTGATTTCTGTTTTGACAAATTTATTTGCTCACAAAGTTTTAAGTGTGATGGAAAGAAGACCTAGCATTTTTTTTTCAGCTAATCCAAAAAGTGTAGTTAAAAGAACCAGCAAAGAAATAAGACAATTCCTAAGAAAGAGATTATTGTTGCTTTAAAATGGGGACTTTTACATTGTGCCTTTGGAGAAGTACAAATTTCTAAAAGTGCATGGCCAATGGTTACCAGACGTCTACCTGCACATTTTATTTTCATGAAAACTATCCTAAGTTCAGGAGCTGTGTTGTAAAGCTGATATAGTGCTGTGGGATCTAGGTAGCTCCTGTGCTTCTGTGAGGAAGACTAAGAAGAAGCTGGTGAAGAACATTTTTTGTTCCATTCTACCTTTTCACCATGACATAATGCAATAAAGTAATAATTAATAAAAATGCAATAAATTCAGCCTAAATGTTTATAGGCCTTGAAAATACTTCTTTTATAATTTACATGGAAAATATTGGTATGTGGAAAGCATGATAGATTTTTTTGTTATTATTAGGCTCTTAACTACATTCGCAGGTGTATACACATACACACACAGACACATGCATGCCACATGCATCATTTAAAAATTAATAATTACTGATATCTGCTTAAATGTCTTGAGTTATTTAATATTAATTTTGAATGCTTATTAATATTTAAATGTAACTAATTCTAGCTTCTTTTAAAATAAAAAGAAACATAGTAAAATCTGCATTAATCAGCTTAGAGCTGATTGTTCATGGGACTGTTCACTTTCATACTGGTTAAATATGCCCAGTTTTAGACAAATGCTTAAATCTTTCATTCCATTCATGTTAAAAGTAACATGCAATTATACACGTTAGTAAAAGGATATCACCCAAAATGCCTTTAATAGCTGTCTGCAAGCAGATACCATCTTTGCTAGGTCAAAAGTAGATATGACTTCAAACGTCACAATCCATTGTCTGTCGCTAACCCCAACATGGAGAGAGAAATCGAGTGCGGGCGTGGGTTTCTACTGAAAATCATGATCTTCTAAAGTACAGAAAACTGGTATCTATAAATATAAATATAAATATAAATATAAAGTATAAATAGATATATTTATAGAGCTGACAGACACTGTTATCTGTGCCATTAAATGTTAATAGGAGCATTGTGAACTATTTGTTTCTGATACTGTAAGAAAAATTGTACCGGTTATTGCCTGTTGCTTTGGGGATGGGGCCAAAGCAAGGCCTAAATACAACCATGACAAATCTGCACAGGCAAAGAACTAATCCTAAATCATAAGGTCTGGACTCAGAGACACTTTTCCCTATTCCAGAGATTGTTCAGAAAATATCTGCTTTTGCTGATCACTGTTCAGGCACTGTTACCAGGTGAAATCCAAATATTATCAATTCCTCTGAAAACTATTTCAGTGGTAATTTCTCTTCCCTCATTTTCAAAAATATAGACTGTATAGAATTTTTTCAAAAAATTCTAACCCTGGATAGTCCTTCTTTCTTTTAATAAGCATTCACCATGAATCTTTTTAATTTAAAATTATGATGTTTTGTTAAACTGATATAGACTAAAATAATTGGGTATTGAAGCTACTTAATAATTTGGGATGGAAAATTTGATTAGACAGAGTTCTTTATGAAGTTCATGCCAGAGGAATATTGATTTCTATTTACTAATTATTTCCTGCACAGTTGCATGGTCTACAGTTTCCAATTCTCTGGATTGCATGAATTTTTAAACCTACTCACTGTACAATATAGTATAGACAAGTAGATCTGCAATCCAGAGTTTGTGTTTCTTCTCTCTATAGCTTGAGTCCTGTTCTCAGTAACTGTATATAATTCTAGAAGATGGAAAGCAAAGAAAAATCGTGCTCAACACCTGAATTAATTTTCATTGAACTTTTGGACTATTCTCTGAAGCTTTCATGTGTCCAGAATGAAGGACAATATACTCTTAAGGAGGCCCTATGAAGTCCTCAGATTACTTGACCTCCAAGCTTGCTGAGTTAGTAAAAGTGGGAGAGGACTTCTATCATCAGCACATTTTGCGAGCTACGAAGGACATACAAGTGCAGTCAAAGTCATTCATAATCATCTTCTGAGACATTTATTCATTCAAATAAAACACAAGATGAGAAATAGAAAAAGGTTATCACAGCCATTCATTCCACTCTCCACAGCTGGCAGAACCAGCCCAGACTTCTTCAACTGTCCAAAATTAGTTATCTCTGTTCACAGCCAACTGACTTATTCCAAATAAGACAATAAAAGGTTAACCTCAGAAAAGATCATTTCTGGCCATTATTAATAAGTGAACCCTTGAGGAAGGTGATCTTCTCAGCTCTGGTGAGGCCACACCTGGAGTACTGTGTGCAGTTCTGGGCTCCCCAGGACAAGAGGGACATGGAACTTCCAGAGAGGGTGCAGCATAGGGCCACGAAGGTAATTAAGGGACTGGAGCATCTACTGTTTGAGGAAAAACTAAGCAAGCTTGGGCTGTTTAGCCTGTAGAAGAGAAGATTGAGAGGGGATTTGATCAACATGTACAAGTACCTTAGGGGTGAATGTAGGGAGGATGGGGCCAAACTCTTCTCAGTGGTAGCCAGCAACAGAACAAGAGGTAATGGGTATAAATTAAAACACAGGAAGTTTCATCTCGATACGAGGAAGAACTTAACTGTGAGGGTGCGAGAGCACTGGAACAGACTGCCCAGGGAGGTTGTCGAGTCTCCTTCTCCTTCCAAACCCACCTGGATTCAACCTTGTGCCACGTGCTCTAAGTGTACCTGCTGGAGCAGGGGGGTTGGACTAGAGGATCTCTAGAGAGCCCTTCCAACCTCAACCATCCCGTGATTCTGCGAACCCAGGCTGTGACATGGCAATGCAGCAATTGCTGGTTGGCAAAAATTTAAAACTTTGACTTCATCAAGACAATTTCTATATAGATATGACTGTATAATACAGTCTGTATAGTAATACAGACTGTATAATAAATATAAATAAATATACAGACTGTATAATAATACAGTATATAGCATAATAATACAGAATAGTGAAGTTACCGTGCTGTCTCTCTGAGCCGGGAGCATATACAAATGTGATCACTTGGGGGAACATCATTTAGGAGTAACTTTTAACCTAAAGGAGCAGAAACATTCTCCTTTGTTAACTGAAAAAACAGTAAAAACAATTTCTGACTCCTGAAATTTAAAATGAAAGCTTACTTGCAGACTGAAGGCTTCAGTGGCAGTTTAAACCTGAAGGTTTTTGTTTTGTTTTGTTTTTATGGTTCTTCTATACATTTTTTCTTAAACAGGAATATATAGTGTATACACGGAGGAAACCATCTTTTACTACACTGATGTAAATGAGACTTCTCTAAAACTCAGAGTGATCCAGCCATAGACATCTGCCATCTAGTTTTGTAGCTGGGAACGTTTGCCAGACTGCACACAGCTGGCAAGGAAAGTGATTTAATGTTATTACCAGTTTATGATCTATGTACGTAAAAGCTCTCTAATACTTAATGTGCTACCTTATTAATGTAAGTGTGCAGCCTACAACTTCTTCACCAAGGAGATTGCAAAGCTAGTGAAACTGCCTAATTCCTGTTCAAATCCTACGGCAGTGTCCTTCCTTGGTCCAACATTCCACTCGGTCCTGCTGTTATGAAAGATGTATTTAACCCTTTTTGGGAATTCGTGTGACCAAAGAGCAGAGGGAACAGATAGGCTGATCCTTCAGAAGCAGTTTTGCTGCAGCAAGAAGTAAGAATTAAATGGGAATAAATAAATATTTAAAATATATATATTTATATTTTAAATAAATTTAAATAAATAAAAATATATTCGTGCTAGATTAGTATTTGCTGTATACTTTCACTGTAGTTTCAAAAGCAGTAGTGCCTCTGCTATTTGTCAGCTTACACTTTTACATGTATCATCTTTCAACTTTACTAATATTTTGCAACCATTGATAGCAATGACACACACCAAAACATTTTGTCTTCCTGAATTTTTTGAGTGGATTTTTCTGCTTGCTTTTCCTATTCATGTCTGGAAAGATGTTTCTATACATTTTTCTATCCCTGAAATTTTAAAGTATGATTTTGAAAGTAATGTTTGAAATATAAATGTAGTTTTTGTTGGAACAAGCTAAATCAAGTTTGGCATGTAAGCAAAGTAGGATTGGACTAATTTCATTTATAAATCATGGGACTGTGCAATCCTTGTAAATTTTTGTCAACATTCCTGTCTCTATCAATGCAGTAAAATGGAAAAAAGAAGAAGGAAAAAAGAAACTGTTAGAAATGAAATGGCTACAGCTCAGCAGTGGCAAACAGGCATAGAAAAGAGGTTAGAGGTACCTTTTTGTCTTCTTACATCTTCTCTAAACCATGGCAGGATACAAATTTAAAGGACAACCAAAAGAGCAGATGAGAATTGCAGAGTGTCTTTGAAGAAAAAAAAAATAGTGTTGCTAATGTATTTGGCTATTTCTCCCTTCCTACTGCAAAAAAAGAGGAAGCAACCGCTCTAGATCAAGAGCACTTGTAAGGGATGAGTGCATCTTTGTACTCGTTGTCCTTCCTTGTAAGGAAGCTGTCATGAACATGTTATTCCGGGGCCTTGCTGACTGTGACATAGTATTTTTAGTAAACTTCATGACAGAGTAAAGAATCTAGTATGGATGGAATGGTTCTCAGATGTACTTGCAGCATGCCCAGAGCATCTGGTCAGTAATAACCCTAAGAATTATTTGTCTCAATGTGGTTCTTTGGGACCTATGTTCTAGAAGGATAGTATCACAACTCCTTCCCATAGCCCAACTTTGCCAGATAGAACTGTACTATCCTGAGCGGTCCTCACTTGTGACCTAGCGAGTCACAAAATAAGAGTAACCAGTTAATGCAATAGAATTAGTTTTGTGTTAGTTTTAGAGATATATAGAAGCAAGCTGAACAGTGCTTATCATCATAATCATGCATTAAAAAGATATGATTCACCGAGAAGATTCACTCATCTGATCCATGGCTGTATGTAATTCCTGCTTATGTTAAGGAAAATCACATAGAAGCGACTGGTCTTGTAAGTGTAAATGCATATTCTCTTCGTGTTTGCATACCACACATTATGAATATTGGGAGTTGCATGTTGACTTGGAGACAGAACTTAGCAGTTGATATCTAGAGTGGGAGGACATTTCATTTAAATACACTCTTTGATCTTCAATTTAAAGTGCCAAAACATATCTCAAAATCACAGCAAATGAGTGGAATTGAATGGATATAGCCTCACATAGTGCTTCAATATCCTATCTTTGGCATCCCAAAACAAAAAAGGGTGTATTGATTCAGATAAATGTTAATTAATAAAAAGTCACATTGCTAAGTTAAAAAAAAAATTGCTAAGACTTTTGACTTTGAAGGTTTAGTTGAAAGTATGAGGCCCCGAAAATTAAAGACAAAGAGCATAGCGGTGTGAATCAGAGAGATGATAGAGGAACAGTAAATAATGAAGGCGAATGTAACTAGATAGAAAATACAGAGAACATTTAAAAGACTAATAAATGACAAAGACAGTTCAATGCAGATAAATGTAGAACAGTGGTGACTTTGATGAGTCTTTATAACACAACTGTGCATGTATTATAAAATAGAAGGAAAAAAATGTTCAAGAGTCAAAAGAAAACTCTGTGTGCCATTGATGTAGAAAAAAATCTTAACACATGGATGAGTGATGACTTTGAGAGAGTCTTTATGATAGAAGTCTGTGTTTTTCATAAAGTAAAAGCGAAACAGAGTAAGGGAAAAAAAAAAAAAAAAAAAAAGGAAATTCTACATGGACACTAATGCATGAAACGACCACAGCAATGTTTTCTGCAGAGACAAAAAAAAAGAGTCAGATAAATTGCACTCACTACATTTCTAATACTGATCTGACCATGTCCATTACACAAAAGTAGTATTTACAGGAAGGATTGCCTTCTATTTGGCCACTGTGCAGTGATTATTTCTCAAGTGTTTATTTTTCATAAGCTGTAAAAATCCAGTGGCAGTGATGATAATGTTCACACACAAAAGAGACAGAGAGGGGAAAGAAAATAGATATGAATATATAAAATGGTATGGAGAAAAAGAGAGAGAAAAATCAGGAAGGATGAAGAGGTAGATGGAATGGGTAGGTGGAAGAGAAGATGAAACATATCCTTCATTTTTATAAATACAGAAAAAAAAAGAATTGGGAGAATAGTCCCAAAAATCTATAGCTTAACTTGGATTTCCCTATGTTGTAAGAATAGCCAGCTGTAAACAAAGAGATATTCTAGGCATGCTGCAGTATGTATACTTTCTGGAATATATCCATATGGTATGGTTGAAATCAAGGAGTGTCTCCTTCCATGTCCTCTACTGCTTGCTGAGCTACTCTTCCTGGTCCTCCCCTCTTCATGCACTGCTGCTCCCTCTCTTCAGAGAGCAGAGCATGACATATTCCTCTAACGGCTGCCAGACTGAGCATCTAGCCTTAAGCTTCATGATACCCAAAGTGCTGTTTTCCTTCCCTCTAATTCAGTGAATCCTCAACTAGCCATTGCTCAATACGAACATTTCAGTGAGAAATTTCCCTTAACTTTAGCCCTGCTCATCAGTATGGAGACTGAACATCCAAAGACCATGAAGACTGTTGAACCCAAACCCAATCTATCTGTTTTAGTAATTAGACTACTGTGTGAGAACTGCTCTGTCTGACTGGATTTTGGTGTCCAGCTGGTGGCAGAACAGGCACAATATACAGGCTAACTCCTTCAGAATGCAAGTGCAACAATACCATGTTGCCATCAACAAAGGCAGAAACAACTTGGCATTGCAAAAAATGATGTCATACACATATGTCAAAGGAGATTTCAGGCACTTGGAAAATTTATCAGAAGATGCTAGTGTTTCTAGAAGCATAGATTCTTTCAGGTTTGAAACAGCAGATATGTGGAAATGCAATTATGGATGCAAGGAACTCAGTTCTCACAGCATTCCATGCTTGGCTCCTGAACCGGTTCAAGAAGGTTGCAAGCTAAAGACATGGCTTCTGCGAAAGCTACTCTACCCATGCTTCCCTATGGAGTCAGCCAGATGCTAGAAATCACCTTGGATTCGTGTTCATATTTTCAAACTTTTTTTTTTTTTTCTAGCAATTACATAAAGAGAAAATAAATGAAAACTGGAATTCTAGCATCATTGACTTGGGGCAAACCTGCCTTTTTTCTACCACAGTCCAACTTCATTTAAAAAACAAAGCAAATCATCCTAACAAGCCTCACTATACTTCCATTCTACTAGAGTTGTTTTGTTGAGGTGTCTGGCTCAGTGGTGCTTAAAAAAAATTGGGTGCCCTAAGCGTGTGCTATCCTTGACTCTAAAATATTTACTAGGGGCTCTGTGTGTTTAATTTGCCCTGGAGTATAGCTGGTATGCTTTAGTTCCAATTTTTTAATGATACTAGTGCTCCTGCCAGTAATTTTTATACCAGCTGCACTGGACTAATTATCCAGTTTTCTCAAAAGTCTATTTTTGAAATAATTATGGCCTTTGAGCATATAATAGACAGCAAGCTTTGGGCAGGCAGGAGTGAAGAACTTTCTGTTTGAGCAGAAAAGATACAAAAAAAAATGGCATGTCCTTATTACTTCCTTATTCTAAATGCATAAACCTGTACATCACCTCAAGGTATCTGTCTAATAAAGAATCTTTCCTCTAAATCTTTCCACTTTCTCTTAGTCACATCCTTGCATATTCTTTTTTTTTTTGATTGATTTGTCATTACACAATTCTTCTTTTAGTCAAATAAACTAAACACTAAGAACTATTAAATGTATACTGTAGGAATGTTAAGGGTGCCTTATGGCTAATAGTTTCTCTTTTCTCATCTGCCTTACTTAACTGAAAATTGCTGAAGAGTTGAGACCGGTGCTCATGCGTAATAGTTCACTACAAGGTCACTGAGAACTCAGTGCAAGGCTGTTTACGGTTTGAAAACAAAAATATGAACAGTCCGCTTTAGCTGCTAACTTCTGTTATTTTATAAAAAGAAAGTGAAACATAGAAAATTTTGACTTTTTGAAGGTTGAAACTGGGACATGTGTAGGGGTACGTTTTGGAGCTTTGAGCTGGTCTGAGCCACATGACTCTCTTAAAGTTAATGAGGAAGTCACAGCTAGAATGGCATGTGATAATCTGGAAATTTACCCCTTACCGCCTCTTTAGATTTTCTGTGTCATATGCTATAGTAATAAATGGTTCTCAGCATGAGGTTGATTGAAAGGGGTATTGCTGCATGAAACAAAGAACATGCTTTTTTTCCTCCATGATCTCTGAATAATGTTATTACTGTATGCAGGGTCAGCTCTGAGCATCAGCAACCTTTGTAACCAGGGAGCTGGGAATTACAAAGATATAAGTGAACTTAAATATATTTTCATAATACATGAAGAAATCTGAAAAAATACTTGGTCCTCTTTTGCATTTTGTTAATGAAGTGGACAGCAGCTCATCTGCCTTGATCTGTTTCAAGGCCCGTATTCTTTAAAATTCTATTAAAAAAATCTTCAGTTTTACAGTTTTGATAGTCTAGAGAATATATCAAATTGGAAACAATAGCAGCTAGAAGATTCCAGTCAGAACATTTTGCTGCATATGATATTACTAATATTGGATTCTTACTTTCATCACTGACATTGTTCATCAAAGTAGGGAGAATCCAAGATTTACCCTTATTTGCAGGGAGGAAAAGGTACAGATGAGTTGTTTGTTTATTTTTATTGATATCTCAAAAGTTAAAAAATCTAATTGGAATGAGGGAAGTTGTTTTCTAAAATAGCAGTGTTTTGTTGTGGATTCTTTTCTGCCAAATTAGTCTGAAATTGATAAGAACATGGATAAATCAATGCAGGAACAGTTTAATCATTTCTTTTTCACATACAATTTAAAAAGGATCAACCAATTTGATACACAAGGAAAAGGGCAGCAATAACAGAAACTAATCATAGGAGGGGAGTTACGGTTTTTAAAGTACCTACATAGCTAAAGGTTTCTAGGTCTAGCTGAATTTTCAAGGCAATATTCTAGAAAATCTGGTTAAAGAGATACTAGTGAGAAGAAGCAATGTCCACAATCCTATTTCTTTGAGGTCTTCTTAGCTCAGTGTGGAGTTGTTATTGCAACTGCAACATGTAAACAGTACAGGACTTGTCTGTGAGGAAAGTTCCCAGCACCCTTTTCAAAATATAAATTTAGTTTGCAGAGTTTCTTCTCCTGAAGTCTACAGTGACTTAAACCTGCAGCTCACTCAGAATTTACTGGTGAATTTGTTAAGGGAAATTCATTATGTAAGGACGTTAAAACTGGGCTCATACAACCAAATAATTTTCTTTTCCATGCATCTTTTTATTCAAAATCTCAAAATATTCTAAAAAAAAAAAATCTATATAAGCATCATAGTCTAAATGTCTGGCAAACTTACATGGGGCATGTAATAAACACATGTGGCTACAATTCATAAACAAGTTTTTATATAGAAATATAAAATGAATATAGTTCTAAAAGCTACTTGGAAATAGAACTCAGTGAAATATTATCTAACTACATGAACCAGAAATATGTTCTGGATAGCAGTGACAAAAAACTTATAAAATATGACTTTTAAGAAAACTTAAAATGTTAAAACAAGGAGGAACTTGGAATCTTATCAGTAGAACTGTCAGTCTTGTATCTAATATTCACAATTCTTCATCCACAAGAAAATAAAAATCAGTAAAATACTTAATGAACTTTGAAGGTTTTCTTGGCTGTTTTCATGGGTTCATGGTGTCATCTCTGTGACTGTTGACTTATTCCTTATTCATCTTGTTAACAAGTCTACAGAGAACTGCACACATGAACTACTGCTAAAATTAAAAAATTGATATCAGCTGCTTAGTGGCAAAAACGATCAATCATAGGCATGGAGTCTGGAACAAACAACAGTCAAAATGAGTGGGAGCCGCTAAGACCATTTATAGTCTTGGGGCATTTTAGAAAGACAAAGTTGCTAATTTCAGTTCTCTTCCATTTTATATATATTTAAATTTATTTACATACATTATCTCCTATTTTAAATATATGCTACACCTTTGAGATCATTGAGGATATCATGTAGGATGCATGCTTAATTCAGATTCAGATTTAGAGGACAGTTGATCTTATTCATCCTGAATAGTACTGACCAAAATCAAAACAAAACATGAAAATATCACAGTCCTGCAGTATATTCTTCAGTATTCAATCCACCTTAGCATAGATCACAGCAAAAGATGCTTTTTATGTTATTGTGTACAGACCTACTTTTCAATTTCTTTTTGGTAGATGGGACCACGTTACTCACAGCGGTCTCTGTAAGAGGACAGTTGATCTTATTCATCCTGAATAGTACTGACCAAAATCAAAACAAAACATGAAAATATCACAGTCCTGCAGTATATTCTTCAGTATTCAATCCACCTTAGCATAGATCACAGCAAAAGATGCTTTTTGTGTTATTGTGTATAGACCTACTTTTCAATTTCTTTTTGTTAGATGGGACCACGTTACTCACAGCATCTCACATCTCACGTTACTCACACGGAGACAACGTGACCATAGTAAGTCAAAGAAGTGCTCCTGTCTCTAGCTAACCTACAATGGACTTCAAGAACAGGTTACAGGTTATGATGACACAGACCTGCCCTACACCAGAGAATAGCATAGATTTTATGTTGGGCTTCTTTTCCCCTTCTTACTCACTTTATGGAAACTGAAAAATATCTTTGGCATCCCTTTATGGTTTTAGTGAGTGCATAGAGCAATACTGTCTTTCAGTTATACCAGAAGAAAGAGAATTCATGTAGGTTTTTTCTGGTTTGTTTTTTAGGGGTTTTTTTGTGTTTTTGTTTTGTTTTGTTTTGTTTTGTTTTGGTACAATATGTTAAAACCTTGCCTAAGTTGTAAGATATTATATTTATCATTTGAGCCATGTCCAGATAAGCAAGTATAGATGCACATGCTCTTTAACCAGTTTACTAGAGGCTTGGCATTGCATTAATAAGAGCACTGAAGGGAATACATACACTGTGGTGTGGATGATGTGCTTGCACTTCTAACTACAATTTTAGTCAACAAGCAACACCTCCATCATGAGACTGAGTTAGAAAACTGAATAGTTTTACACTAACTCTCTACAGGACTTATTAGCCTAGAATCTACTCATTTATGTGGCTTCAAGTTTGCATGGAAAGGAAAAAAGTGGAGCTTGCATCGCCTCAAAGCACAGATGAAGTTAACACCTTTCCAAGTCATGGTTTTCATATCTACTCAGCTGCAGAAATGCATTTTAGTATATTAATTAATTTGTCTAAAATCTGCTGAGAATTGGCTATTGTCAAGCTTTGTATAGATTCCAAAGAAAATGTGAATAGTTGGCTTCCAATGCTTTTCTAAGTCCAATTAAAATTGTTACAGTGCACATTCAGTTCTGATGAAACATCATAGCTCAATGTACCTGCACACGGAAGCAATTCAGCAGTGTCTTGCTTATCCTTATCCCACAATTTACTTTGTTCAGGTAGGTCCTTAACAAGCTGTACAGTATGCTTTGAAAATCACAGTTACAGACTTAAAACTAATTCAATTTAATATTATTTTAATGACCATTTGTATGTCCATTTTTTCTCTGCAATGATATTTTGTGGTGTTTGTTAAACTGCAAAATTTTACTGAACTTTTTTGACTGCTAGATTAGAAAATCAGACTGCAGGAGATTAGAAGATCCATACAAGTTTACATGAGGGGCTTTAATACGTAGTTTGAAAAAATGGTGTCTGATTAATAAGTTCAATCTTTTGAACAGGGAAGCTACTAATCAAAAATGTCATATTAAAATATAGTTACATTCAGAAACGACAGCTGGAGAATTATCTGATATTGAATATATTATAAAGAGTTTCAGAAGTAATCTTCTATATCTCAGAAGCTTATGGAGATGTAACTGTCCCCTCAGGAAAATAATGCATTTTCCTCTTATTCTCTTCTTTTCATTTATACTTATTAAAAAAAGAGAGATTTGTATTCAAAGAACTAATATACAATTACATTAATTTGGTAACACAAATTTTGTAATGAGTGTTCTTGGTTTTAGAGTATTACTGCAGATTGAAAAGCATGAACAACTTTTTTTTTTCTTTTCCATTTGTTTGAAACCGATCGGTCTTATGTGTATTATTTTATTGTATTTTATAGGGTATTATGTACCCTATACATAGGGTAGTGCAATAATAACAAGATGAAACACTGACCAAAAGGTCTCTATTTTTGTTTCTTTTTTTGTTGGTTTTTCTTTTTTGTGGTCATCTATTTGTCTTGGGAAGAACAGATAAGATTTGAGTTTAAAACATTGATTTCTTTCAGGATAGAAATCAAATTATGTTTATTCTGCACATCTTGAAGTCAACTTTAATTAAAGCCAGACATGTTGAAAGTCATGGAGTGGTTCCCCAGGAGCATTTTTGAGAATTATAAGGTCAAATCTTTTTTGTCTGCTGGCTTTTCCTGTGCCCTTCATTTAGCCTGAAAAAAGAGGAAAGCCTAAATGAAGTCCACCTGTGCTTTCTACTTTGCCATCTCCTGACTATCTTCTCAACTGTGAAGCCGCTGGAAAATAGAGATGTGAAGCCGCTTATGCTTAATATATTGAGAAAAGTAACAGTCTTTGTAAAGTCCATGAATCCCGTTTCTTCAGCCAAATGCCTCTTGCCCTCCTGCAGCTTCACTCATTAGTCAGTTTCCTGGCCTCTCCTTCCCCTGCCTTCTTAAATTAAGAAAAGACTGATACCAAACAGCTTCATAGCGAAATATGATTGTCACAAGAATATTCCCTTTGGTGTTCAGGGCTTTAGTGGATATAGAAGAGCTACTATTATATCTTTAATAAACTTGTCTTTGAAACTGTTGAGTTATGTCATGTGAACATTCCCTTGGGTCTTCAGGGTTTTAGTGGGGATAGAGGAGCTACTATCGCATCTTTAATAAACCTACTTTTCAAACTACTGAGTTATCGCCTTTTCCAGTGTCTAATGGTGCTTATATGTGGAAAAAATGCCTAGATTGATGGGTTATCCTGAAGAATGTTTTTTGTGCATAATCTAGTCAGCGTGTACTCCCCTGGGTTTAGTGTCTGACAGTTTCACAGGCTCTATGCTCACTAGACCAATTTGTGTTTGCTTTCTCTGCCTGAGAAGCTGGTGACAGTACTCCACAAAGACCAGACAATCTTTGGTTTTCACACTTTGCTAGAGCTGGCTTATGTTTGATTTATTCCCCCAAAAATGTATTGAGTCAGAGAATTCCTTATTTTGTCCTTATATTTTAGTAATCCCACTATTTGTTGCATTCATAGAGTATTTTCTAATTCCATTCAGTTTGGCAAAAAACTAACATCCAGACTTATCACTGTTATTTTATTTTGTAACCATTTTTCTTTGCCCATTAATTTTTCATTTTTAGGTTACATGAATTGAGGAGAAAACATGTGTCATTACTTTTGTTCTTAGCTTTTCTACAATCTTTTTAGATGGTACAGTGAATGCATCTAAATGCTGTACTTGATTACTAGAAGGGGTCTTCCCATAGCATATACTAAACAAGTTCATTTCATTTTCAGATTGTGTTTTTATCCTGTAAACTATGTTTAATTTTATCAGGATATACTAATTCACTGCTGTAATTTTTGTTACTCAAGTGCAGCATTTTAAAGCAACTGATCTTGTACTTTATTTTCTAGAGTTATCAGTGTCCAGTAAAGCTTTTGTTTAGAAATACAGTTTCAGTGTTTAAGTATATCTCAAAGTAATAAATCATCACATTGAAGATACTATCAATGCAAATTTGAGCCACCCATTAACTTTTTTTTTTTTCCTCTCAGATGGTTTACTTTGCTTAAATTCTTTAACTTGTATTGTATTTACTGCTGTAAGTGGAGGGGTAATGTAGGAATGCGCAAAAGAAGTAATGAAGATTTGAATTCTGGCTAATGCAAAGCAAGTTAAAATTATTTACCTGATTTCTTCACAAAATCCTGTTAATGCCTGGAAACTATTAATTATCAGGCTAGCTACTGCTAGTTCTACAGTGATGGAGCTTTTACCTCTGTGGATGTTAGCCAAAACATTGCATTGGAGCAATGCTGCTACACCTGGTTGAAAAATCAGGAAGTAAGATTAAAAAAAAAAAAATTGCCAATAGTTCTTAAAAAGCATTAAGTGCTCTATTTATGTTAGTTTACCATTTCTTTATCCACATAGCATTCATGAGCTCTTATATCTTCTTACTGATTATTCAAAATCTTTCAGTACCTTTTAGAGAGCCTCTTGCTATTACTTCTATCAAACATGTCTGAGTGTATTCACCACTGACTTACAAAATTGTACAGTCAGTTAAATCTCATAGTATTTTTTCTGCTCTATAAGGATGACGATACAAACACTCTTGATCTATGTGTTTATAAAAAAGAAGGGGAATTTTATAAAAACTCTCATGTAATTTTGATATTTATCTTTTTTTCCCAAGCCAAATACTAATACAAGTCAAAGCATTTGAAAAATAAAATCTAAAACAAAAAGAGCCATAGCAACCCATGCTACCAGCAATCTATGAATGCTGTTCCTTCAAATGAATAGGAATACTTTCTACTCTGATATCTTTGATATTCTGTATTCTAAAATGACCATCATAGAACATCATAGAAAATCACTAAGTCAATAGGAAGGTCTTACTTTGAATTAGTAAAGATTAGTGCAATCTTTTCAATAATAGCATAATTTTATAAATGATAATCAAGGAAGCTAAAAGGTCTGTCTGGCATATGCTACAGCTATTAGCCACATAATTATGTAAAAAACATGCCCAAATAAAAAGAGGGGCATTTCAGTTTCCAGCACTTTTTTCCACTGAACAATAGCGCAAGAGCACATTCTGCACTCTACTGCTTATTAATTAGAGAAATCAGGGGAAAATTTATTTGAGGCAGATGTTTTAGAGTAGTTGTTATCTATGATATTCCTGGCTTAAATTCCCAACCATGATAAAGTTCCCAAAGTGCACTTATGCCATCCAATTAAAGGTCAATTTATACTGTAGTGAGAAGTGTGAGCGCAAGTTATAACAGTGATTCAGTATTCTTTATTATCTAGCCTGTTTATAGTCATGTATCCACATACCAAATGCAGTAGTAGAAATAAGGAAGCTCAGGCTTATATCCTTCCTATTTCAGGAACTCCACAGATGACTTTGTCTGTGAAGACACAGTGCTGCCAGCATTCAAACTAGCTACCTTAATGCCAGTTCAATTCTAAGTGATTACAATCACACATGGAGTGAATGAATATGAATAAGTACTACACATTCTGCTAAAGAAACGTCCTGTGTAGTTACTTTGGAAGTGTGATTAACAGATGCAGCTAGTTAGAAAGAATTAGAAAACTTTTACTGTAGCCTTTGAGATGACTGATATTCCTAGAGACAAGTGAATCAGAGGGAAAGCTTTGATTCTCCACTCCAAAGCAGATGGGTTGATAAGATAAGAACCTGAAAATAAAAGGAAGGATAAAAAATGTAGAACAAAAAGGAAAAAAAAAAAGTTGATCAAAGGAGAGGGAGACAGAGCAACTAAAAGTTTAAGAAATTTGTAGCATCTTGGAACATGAAAAAGTACCAGTCAGCATAATTATCATATTTACTGTTTGTTGGGTTTTGTTCAAGAAGCATTCAGGAAACCAGGTCAGGGAAGGAACCCAGCTGCCTCAGAAGCTCATGGAATACAAAGAGAAGTTTCCTTTGTTCTCTGGTTTGGATTTGCATCTAGCATGCACGTTTAACAATCAATTTAATTTAATTAAAATTGGCACTGACACATACTGTGGAGAGAAGAGGCTCTGTCCTCCCTTTCCCTTCATGGCCAGTTGCTTCTGCCCCATCCCAAAACTCCTCCCTGATTTTTATCTTTTTTGGGGGAGTTTTGGTGATTAGCTTTCAACTAGTTCACCATCTACAGCCAGATGTGCAGGGAGGCGGGAGACCAACACCCTGTTTTGACAGTCCATATTTGTTTTTACTGTCTTAAAATGACTGTCATAGCAAATGGTTGTCAATAGGGAGGTCTTACTTTGAGTTAGTAAAGCTTAGTACAATCTTTACAATAACAGTATAAAATTGTAAATGATAATCAAGTAAGCTAGAAAGTCTGTTACTAGTTATGTTACAGTTACTAGCCACATAATTATGTAAAAAACATGCCCAAAGAAAAAGAGGGGCGTTTTGATTTCCAAAACACCTCATTCCATTGAACAATAGCACATCCACAGAGGAAAAATAGTGGTAATTTCCAATTAACCTCCAAGCACATAGTCGCAGATAGAAATCCTTCTCATTAATTCAGTCTAAATGTCAATAGAGGTGTGTTTTTTGTACTGAATCCTACACCCCGTTCTAAACAGTGTCTAAGAAGAGTGGAGGGAAAATGCTGCTTGGGGAGGAAAGGGACTGGTATTCGCAGCAGCTTGGGTGTCTCTCCAAGGCTCCTTCCCTCCACTGCTCTCTGTCACCCTTCCCTTGTAGGGCCAATGGGGCCTTAGAAGACTCCCTGTCCAGGCACTTCTAGTGCACAAATGTAGGGGTTTTGGACGGGATAAGCAGCTAGGGTAGGGCTGCTCTGTCCAGGCTGCTGAGTTGCACATGGATCATCTCTGCCTGGTACTTTGCATCCAGGAGCCTTGTAACCAATTAAGGAAGGTAGGATAAATAAGAGAGAAAAAAAAAAAAACACAAATAAAAAACCCTGTTACTGATGGTGTCAGAGCTCCCTATGGCTATGGCTGCAGTAAAAGTATTCTTAGTGACCTAAATAACAGGCTATCATGAAACTGTATATAACGGAGAACCGTATAGGTATACACATATATACATAAAACTGATGGTCATAGAAGAATGACAGTGTCGTCCAAGATTATTTCTTTTTCAGTAAGAATTTTGAAACATAAAACACAAAAAAAGGGAAAAGGAAAAAGGTAAATGTTATTATTAAATGTTACCATAAATAAATAAAGTTCTGCCTTGGAGCCTGGATGAATACTGAAGACACACAATTTCTATGGAGGGTATTATGATGACGATGATAATGATGATGCCAGTACTTTTAATTGCATTTGTCTAAATACTTTTTTTTCTTTTCTGGTTTATTTAATTATCTGGAAAATGAATCAGCATACAAGCACCTACATCATTAATGATTTTTAAATTAATGCTTGAGAATAAGTCACTAGCTACATGCAAAGCATGGGCTGCTGTGGAGACACTCTTTTGTCTCTTTTTTTTTTTTTGAAGTTTGAGGCAATCTCTTAAATGTATTTATTACTTAATGATTGGCATAAACGCACTTATTTGCACAGCTGGGATAATGTCTGTTCACAGAGACCCAGAGTGAAATATTCCTCAATTGCAACTAATCTATTTTGTCTAAGTGTTTGTTCTCAGAGGCCAATGTCTGTCTGGAAAGTTCTTGTGTGTTAGAATGAACGTTATTTCTTTCAGTGGTTTCTATTTATCACTGTGCTGTGGGACACTACTGGCAATTTAGAAAAGAATAATGCCCTGCAGGTTAGAGACCAACAGCAGGAGCTGCTCCCATAAAGACAAATGTACTAAAGATTTATCTGTTTACCTATGTAATTTTTCCCTCTTTAAAATACCTAGGGATTTTTGTGCATCATTTGCTACTGATTTGTAAGAGGCTGTTGTCTAAAGTGAAGAAACATAGCACCTTAGACTTCTCTTACTAAAAATTCCTCATATTCTGGACAGTTTGAAGGTAACAGAAATTATTTTCTGGTGAAATATATTTGCAGAGCTCTTAATGAAGCTGCTAAGACATGTAATTACCTTAGTGATCCCAAGTACATTAATGGTTTGAATCTCAGTAGAATCAGGGGGCAGGGAGGGGAAGCAGCTGTCATGTTTCCAGGAGCTATTCCCAAGCACTAAAGATAGGCTAAGCATTTCAAACTTTCACTTACAGAAAGTAATGATAAAATTCTAAGAATTTGTGCTGTGTAGAATTAATAAGTTAATTATAGACTTAATTTGGTTTTGTATACTGAGGCGGCATATAGAATCTTCATTAAATGTAATGGCAGGTTGTTTTCAGCATATTTGATGTTAAAAACAACAATAAGAAGGGATTTTAAAGAATACTGAGATAATTTTTAAAATTCAAACATGTAGGAATAA
Source organism: Tinamus guttatus (assembly GCF_000705375.1). The sequence continues at coordinate 355,623 of NW_010583775.1, read as the reverse complement.
TATCAAATGTAAATTTTCCTGGTTAGCATTGACATAACCATTACATGCAAAGAAACAATATAAATGTTGATCTCAGATATAGCTTCCATAGGAAACTGCAAAGACAGATACCTGTATATACAAAGGTATCTGCAAATAGACATTTTATGAGGGTAATTAAAGATATTGTAAATCTCTCTTTGACTGACAACATGAGTTTGCTTGATAGAAGCACTTCTGGTGATGATTTTGAGTCTGAGATTCTGATCAGGCATATATATGTGTGGTCAGTGTCAGCTGAGATGTTACTGGAACAGGAACTTAAAAAAACACTCAGTAGATCTGAACACCTGGCTTGCTTTGTCAGTCATTGCCTTGGGGTCTTCCTGAAATCAGGGAACCAGTGTTGTTCAGAGACTGCAGCTCATCAGTGTTTTCTTAGTGGCTGAATAAAGTACATGGACCTGTCTGTCTTTACAAAAGCCCACTGTGAAATAAAAGAAGAGCGTAGCTTCTCACATCCAAAGTCTCCTTGCTGAAAAAAAAAGGGGGAAAACATTAGCTAAACAAAGTTATGTTTTAAAGGATGAGTAAAAAAGACTAAGTAACTGGGAATGAAGTAAATAATAGTGAACTTTATCAATCCGTGGTTGTCATCACAGTAAGGAGCCAAGTCTTGCACTATGAGTAAAGTAAAAGGTGACTTCAAAAATGAATCAGCAAATTAAACATCAAAGTTTCTCTCCCTGCAGATAAGTACAGGGACAATAAGACATTTACGCATTGAAAAGCCAGTTTTTGCTTTTTCTTGCACATATTGTGCCTGTGATGAAGACTAATATGGTTATACTTCTCTTACATAGTTTTGAACTGGGTCCTGAACTCATAACCGTGAAAATAAGTGGTTGCTCAGTTATTTGCTTCTAGTAGCTTTAATCAGAAGAGCTTTTATGATCCAAAATCAAAGTCTTCAACCCAATTAATCTGTTGAAATCTGCATGTGAATAACTGTATCAAGCTTTGAACAACAACTCGTTTATTAAAATTGCTGTTCTTTTGCATACTGCTCCTTAAACTAGAGCACTTAATATGGTTGTTTTTTTTTTTCTGAGTGCAATGACTTAATTGATTTTGTATCACCGTGTTATATTGAATGATTTATGTTTATTTCTTGGTGCCCAATTAACAGTATAATAGATTATAGTTCACCAGGGATACTAACACTTGAACAGTGATTTCTCTGCTGAAGGTGAGAATCAGTCTTCATCAGGCCTTAAACAGCTCTAATCCTCAACATTTGACATTTCAACTGCAATATTCCAAATATTTTTAATTTTCATGCCAAGAGGTCCAAGGGCTTACAGCATCTTTATTTGAATAGTAGAATTCAAGAAAATCAAAACAGTAAAGACAGAGGTAATCACATTTAATGATGAAGTTAAAAACTCTAATTTGCTACAGATAATCATTTGAGAAAGCAAAGTGAGGAAAGCATAATGTGATACAAAGAGGACACCTTATAGTGCATAAGTTCCTATGAGGCAACTTACCACTTTTAAAAAACTAATGTCCTTCCACATGCACTCATTTCTCCATCAATGCTATCCTTTCCAGAACAGGAGTTAGACAAAATCTCTGGCTTCAGTTTTCTTGGTTTCTGAAGGTGTATGATGGACCGAGAGGCTAGGATAGTATTCATTTACTAAAACGAATAAGAAATCCATAAGAGGTAAAGAGGAAGAAGTGAGAGGATATTTCCTTTCAAATTAAATGTGTTTCATGAGGTTTATTTTTTAGTAAAACAAGCCTATAGGCATTATCTTTAGAATTCTGCTGCCTTTTTGTTCCAATTACATTTCAAGATTGAACATTTTGGCCGAAGTAGACAAGTCTCTTAACACTTCTTCTCCCAGGGAAAGGAGTGCTTTGAAAGTGTAAAAAAAAGAGCAAATCTGGTAATTAAGTCTATATTATGGAAGAGAAGCTAAATAATTAATGAAATAAAAAGGAATAGAAAGACAGGAGAGAGGACTGGAACTTTCTGTGTCGGTGTAATGGAACTATCGCTTGCTTTAAATAATAAATAGTTCCACAAACATTGGAACTAATAGAGTTGTGTTTCCAGATGATTTGTGTTTCATCGGATGACTTTTTAAATGAGGTAAACCAAGCCTGCAGCATGTTTCTTCTTATTATTAAACGCTAGGGAACTCATATGAGGACGGAGAGACAGAAGGAGAATGAAAGTGAGATGGTGTCTAATAAAGTTCAAACTTTGATTGAAGCTTTTCCAAGAATTAAAGCATTTATAATGTCTTTCCTATCTTGATTCTTCGGCATGAGAGTGTGCATCTTCAAGTAATAGGCTTGGCAAAAATTGGCCAGTTTGTTCAAAAGTACTGGATGAGCAGGAACTGCCATGAACTCCCGACTGCACTGACTCACCAACATCCTGATTTTCTCCAAACTTTTTACTTGGCCAAAAGAAAAAAAAAAATCTTTGTGTAAATTTCACTTTTTTTGCTTGTTTGTTTTTCCTTCAATTTTATCTCATAGCAACTGAAAGGAAAGGCTTAATTTTGTGCCACTTAGCCCTGAACCGTAACATTTCCTTCTGATGAGCTGAGCATTTTGTGTAAGTTCAGCAAAGCTTTAAGCCCCCTTCCTGGCCAGCCTGTTGCCCTCTTCATGATGGTGCTCCATGTTCATCTATTCTGTCCTACTGAGCTCATCTTGCTACAGGGGAAAAAAATTCTCTGCGCCAGTCCCCCCATGTGATGAGGTGCTACTTCTGATGCAGACTTCTGTGCATTCCAGGAACCAGAAGTTTCTGAGTGCTTCTTGGAAGCAGTGGTCTACCCAGAAATCTTGCTCTGCAGGGAAGAAAGGAGGCTCCTTGCTTTGAAGAAACAGCCCTCACCAGACAAGGTGCCTCCGCTGGAAAATTGAATTTAATGCTGGAACATTTGAAGTCAGTTGAATGTACAAGAGATGTGAGGGCACTGAAGAGAGGGCTCCTCAGGAACATTACTCACACTCGGGCACTGCACAAAGGTAGATGTGAGCCCTAGCCCTTCAGCTCAAGTGCTCGCGGGAGGGCTGGGCACCCCAGTGGCCATTATTCCAGCTGGGAGATGACTGTGGAAGTGACCCCAGCAGACGAGGCTCCCTGAAAGCAACGGCCGTGCACAATGTCTGTGAGTGTGTTTCAGGCATTGTGACTGCTGGCACTGCCATTTTCATCTGACCTTGAGCCTCCTCTCTCTATTTTCAAACTCCTGCTTAGGAAGAAAAAAAAAAATCTTTCCTGCTCTTCTGCACCTCCTTTTCCCTCTTCACAAACAGAAGATTTCTTCCTCTGTTGCCATAACAACAGACAGCAACCTGGCCCAGGCTGGACAGTCCTGCCCTTTTCATTAAAAACCCTACCTCATGTGAAAACATTTGTATCTCTTTTTGTGTTATGAATCCTTTTCTCTCTGGCTTTAACAGGAGAATGACTCACTCTGCTCTGCATGTCACCACTGTCCTCTCTTGCCTTCTCTCAAAATGTGGTTTTCAGACACCGGGGAATACAGAGCTGATGTTTAGTTATCCCTTACAGAGATCTCTACATAATGTACGCAGAAGGGCATGTCACTTGGCAAGCTTCCCTGCACCAGTATGTTCATCTTGCTGTCCTGGCATTCCTTTTCTGAGCCACCCTGCGGCAGACATTCCTCCAGGAGCAGATGAGGAATGATAGTGAGTCATAGCAAAACCCAGGCAAAAGAATAAGGCCATGTAGATGGCTGTGCCAGAGTCGTCATAGCAGATAGTAGCATCAAAAAGCTCTTCATTTGCCAACTAATCAATGAAGAGGAAGGACCGTCAGACTGAAAGAGAGCTCCAAGGTCCCCAGGATTATTCTTTCCTTGCCATGGGCAGCAAACATATCATATAAGTCTGCAAAATACCAATGTAACAATTTACGTTGAGACATATTTTATGGGCCGATAATTTCTCACCTGGAAAACACTGCAGATACAATACTATTGGGATGTGTAAAAATATTTAATTTTAACTTGCAATTTAAATGTTAGTTGGACTTTTAGGTTGATTGCTATTTCTGGAAGCAAGTTATGTGAAAACACATATGGAGGAAGTTACCTTTGGCTGTATCTCTGCTGTATTGTTACAGTGTACCTGGAATTGCCCTGGCAGACAAATTTTGGAAAATCTAGCGTTTTGTGCTTGGAGAAATACTCACAGCAGTGAAAAGGCAGAAAGCTTCAGTATCACAGAGGCCTCTTTTCCTTCACAACGCAGATAACAAATGCTGTAGAAAATCTCTAACGTACCATGGTCCCAGCCTGGCAGGTAATTACTGGCATGGAGTTCACTTCATTTTACTCTCTACCTGCAGAGTTTGCTTTTGTTTTAATGCAACTAAATGTGATTTTTTTGTAGGCTTTTTTTGTTGTTGTTGTTTCCATCCCTTCTGTTGAGTGCCTCATACTCAGCAACATAACCCACTTAATCATCTTGCTAGCTACATTTTTTAAAAAAAATATCAGAAACATTAATGTCTAATACCCCAGCATTAACATTACTCTGCGTTGTTGGAGGAACATCAGACACAGAATAAGGCAAAACATTCAGTGTTATGCAATCTGCTAGAGAGTCTGTTACGGGGTCTCTAGAGGCATTAATTTGGAAACATGCAGAGTGACTACAGTGCCGCTGAGAGCTATATCAAAAGACTCAAACCCTGAATCAAAACATCTCTGTCCCCCAAAATGAGCCTGACAGCTCTACCTCATCCAGTGCCTCAGACCTAAGCACTGTTAACATGAGCTTCTCTTGTTGATAATAATGTTTAACAGGACTTCTTTCTGAGATGGCCCAAACATATCATGCCTGGCTCTTGCTGAATCGCCTATGACTACTCTTCTATCTGAAGGTATCCATCTTCAGTTTTAGAGAAATGGAATGTGATTGTTATGCTGTCTTTACTTTGCAATAGGAAAAAGGGAGTTCATCTGATGTTTCAGTACATTAATAGCGTAGACCTGGTAGCAAGGAGCAAAAAAGAAGGCACAAAGACTTAGTAAAGGAAAGCAGTCAGAAGAAAGATGCAAATAAAACCAGGCAAGTAGGGATGTTGACTATTCCTCTTGTTTTGATTGCAAATGAAAAACTGGGATTAAAAAAATTTTTTTTTTGCTAACCTAAATTGAAAAAAGCCATGTGTAAAATGTGCAGCTTTTTTTCCAGACCAGAATATTATATTTTAAAGATAAATCTGCTTTTTACATTTTACACATAAATGTAAAAAGCAGATTACAACTGTATTTAGTAAATGTCAAACTAAATTGTCCTACATCTTTTCATCCAAAGATAATTGTGCTAATTAGTTAATCGTTTGTGATCTCCACCAGCAAAAGAAATTTGCAAGCCTACTCTGGGACAAAATGATCAAAAATATTTTGTTCTAATATTGATTCTAGAGAGAGAGTAGAGGAGCCATGAACAGTTCCAGTTTGCTTTACTGGTCTGTACTTGATTTGGATTTTTAGTCATAGATGACATAAGTTTTGCATTTGCTGTTAAAGTATATACCAGGTCTCATGCCACACTCATCAACAGTTCATTGAGTTGACTGGCCTCCAATGTACCTGTCACCCATCACAATTAAGTACAGTTACTGTCACAAACAATTTAGTAGATACACATCTGTGCTCACTCAGTCAGTCCCAGCTGTGAAGTGCATATGTCTCATTTGATGAACCAGCTCAGCCGTAGGATTCAAGGAAAAGTGCTAAATACAATGACCCCAGCCAAGTACAACAGTGTTTAATCTGTTTACAAGTGGATTGAATTTACATGCCTTCCGCATTCTTGCAGGCTTCAGAGCTGCACCAAGTGCCACTGAGCTACTCTATTTCCTTGAAAGCTGTCCCGTGTCCAAAAAAAAAAAAAAGAAAGAAAAATGCAGCTGAAAAGATGCTCCTGGAATGCAGTGGTATAAACAATAGGTCTGCTAATTATTACCACTGGTGTGAATAGACTTGACACATGGTTGCACTGGGAAAATGCTGAAGTATGTATACATTTATCTGCCTGCATTGCTGCTATATTTAATCTTTGTGCTGAGCTGAAAACAATGATTCTTACAGGAACTAATATTTTAAATAAAAGGTGGCAATCTTTAAATTTCAGCTAACGAATCTGCTAAATAATTAGAAATACATGCACCTTCAGTATCTGATGTGGAGATGTAGCTTCAAAACTATTGCTAATATTCATCTCTTTGATGAAGAAAATGTTTTTATTAAAAATAAAACAACTTGAAATCTCATGTGATCTATTAGGAGATCAAGATTTTAACATCTATGGAGCATGTTTTATAAGCATGCTTGATGTATCAGTGCCTTTTATGTTTTGCAGTCAAATATAGCTGTGCAAAAATTACCAAATGAAAATGGTAGTATTTTGTAATTCACTTGCCCAAGTAAAAGCAATTAGGCAAGTCACAAGACAATGAGCATTTAGTATCTCTGAATGCCTGCCTGAAATGAAAAGCACAGTGTGATGTTCAAAGAGGTTATATTTACTGTTGCTAAAATGTTCAGGCCATTTTTTTTTACGGTATCGAAACAACTGTCATCTGATTCTCCAGTTGTGCTGGTCCTTAAATCAAATATGTATGCTCAGTGTGAGTTTTGAGAAGGCCAGACATTGCCTGGATTATTTTAAGAGATACAGAATAAAGTATGGTGCTTTTTATTAGCTCTCTCAGCTCTCCGCAGTTTCAAATGTTGAACTTGTGGAAAGAAAATTTATTTTCTCATTTAAAGATTGCCCACCTTCAGGAGTAAGTTAAAGGGGAGTCGGGAGAATGCGGAGAATTTGTTGGGTGCCAGAGACTGGGATGGTGTTTGTTCTCGGAAATCATGTATCAAGCTTGTCTCCCCAAGCTTGCTCTCTCCCTTTGGGCTAAAGCAGCACAGAAGAATGCTGTTTTATACGGTTCTTGCACCCATCCTTTAGAAAAAAGAGACACAGACAGACTTAGTAAAGATATTGTCAGCAGTTCTGCAAAGAAATGTTGTGAGCATAGATATTCTTCCCCTAGTGATTTTTTTTCTCCTTGGTGGAGATTTGCCTGTGTAACAGGTGTTTCACGGTTTTCATGAATAAAGCTCACTGAAATTTGCCCAGAGTTGGCTCATATATAACGAACGGAGTCACCCTGGGGCCACCTAAGCAGTACCAAAAGGAACATTACTCCTCTCTCTCATCTAACTACTACATGGATTGATATCTAGCATGGAGCAAGAGGAAGGTGCAGCGATGCAAGGGAGAGGTGGAGGTGAAGGTGGTCGGTATGTGCGGGTGTTTTTCTGATGCACCGGCTGAGTGCTTGTCTGCTGCAGCCTGCCTTTGATGGGACATGCAATTTTGCTGCCTGTGTCTGAGCCGAGAGGAAATACACTTCCTTCCTTCCACTGTGAAAATGGACTTAAAGGACAAGTGGAAAGCTGTGATAAAAACTTACATGTAAGGAAAAGCAACGAATCAAAGGGAACCTCAAGCATGAAGAGTGAAGAGTGCAGCGGAAGCTGTCTCTCAGACATACTTCTACTTATTGCATGAAGAAGAGACTTATAAGGCTTGATAAAGCTTTTACAGACCATAAAGGTGCTTTCCTCATTTTTTTTTCCTTCCAAATCCTAAAATAAGGATTGCATATTTCCTAAGAGATTCAGTATGCCAATAATTTCTTGTTTCTTCTCTCTTAGATAATCCCACCATAGAATAAAAAATTCACCATCTTAAGTAAACAACTGGTTGCATAATTCAAATAGTATATATAAAAAATAGCCGTCCATGTTAGCTTGGATTTTGTAATAGGCCAAAATATGTTTTTAAAAATCATTAGATAACCGTTTGATAGACACAACTTAAACTGTTCATGGGAAGTTTCTAGCAGAAAAAAGAGCCCATAATTCTTAGCAAATTGTTAAGAGTAGCTACTACATCAATGCCTTATGTGAAAATCAGCAGTAGGAGGAAAATATAACAAAATTTACTGGAACGTTGGCCATACATTTACCATAGATGCAATTGATTGAAAAAATGATTAAAGATAACTAATTGTTTAACACATTTTATTCATTTTTACTTATAAAATTATGTCAAAGCACTAATAAATTATGAGTAGGTGGACCTAGCAAATGGTGCATGAATTGTTGTAGTACATTAGGTGGCACAATAGATTATTCAGAACCTTTTCTAGTGTGGTTCTAATGTGTATAAATGCAGGGACTGGTCTTTTATGACATTTATTCTAAATAGAATATTAGAAGGAAGTGCTCCTCACAGAGAATTTAATATGAAGCACTTGCTCCTTTCACCATATAAGACGCACTATATTATATGGATGCTAAAACCCTAGGAAATGTAGAATGGTGCAAAATTTCCTGAACTTTTGGCAGTGAGTGTTCAGAGGAAAAAGAGATTATGCAGCAAGATCTTCTCATATCTCATCCCCTTCATTTGCTGCATTTGCTTTTTCCTCATTAATCCCCTCTATTTGCTGCAGTTCTTCCTGAAAGTGCTTCAAAACAGTGCTCTGGGCTCATTAACAGGGTATATTTGCTTTTGCAGATATAGTGGCTGTTTTCATTTCAAAGATGTAGCTATTCTGGCCTCTATTCAATGAAGCAGGAGTCACTGTGGCAGTGTGACAGCTCTGAAACTTTCCCAATCCAACCACTGGGTATGAGAATATGGCAAAATTTTGACTTTCAGTTCCTCTCTTTTTGAAATGAAGTGTATCTAACTCCATTCAGGCAGCAGTAAGTGAGTCTTCTCCTTTTAACTTAAAGGAACTAAAAATTCACTGGAAAACAAGCAGCTTTATTCTTTTTCCTTTTTAAGTTAGAACTATTATGTCAAAATGAGAATAGGAGAACTGAAGAGAATAAAGTTACAGTTAAGATTCCCTAATTGGTCCCATCCAGTATGAACTAAGATTATAAAAGATACGGCCCATCACAATTCAGGATAAAATCCTATGCTGTGACATTATCTGCAGTATTTATTTCTATGGCATGCATGTATAGAACATATATTGTTTTAACTCTGTAAAAGTAATTAATTCCCTCAATGCAAAGTATATTTTCCACTGGAAAAAATAAATACATAAATACAGTATCTTAACTCTGTAAAAGTAATTAATTCCCTGAATGCAAAGTATATTTTCCATTGGAAAAAATAAATACATCAGTATTATGATCTGTTATACTTAGCACCATAATCCCATTGTAAATTAGCACTGTTTATAAGACTGGGAATAAACTGGAGGCAGAAGAAAGAAAAAAAATCATATGAGTAGATATCAAAATATATTTACCTCCTGCAGCATCATGACTACCAAGATGCATACTACTAAATATCACAAATGAGCTCTCTTGGTTACAACATGCCTGCCAGTAACAAAAGCTGTTAGATCTAACGCACTTCTGGTGCAATTTCTTATTAGCTAATGATGTCAATAATTAAAGTTCAAAGGAGTTTACCAAACTGGGAGACATTACAGTTGCCCCATCTGTTCAGCAGAGGACCGGGAACATTTTGTTTATTTTATAACACAAGTACAGGCTGTGAGATCGAGTTCTGTGTCAATATCATGGAGGCTATGATGGATAGTGAATTTCTGGGGATTTCTACAAATCATGCTTGAATTCTGAGGCTGAGGGCTTGAGATCTTGGGGCATCAGTTACCTGAGAGCTGCAATATATATTCAAAACTCCATACAAAATAGAAATTATGTTGTAAGTTGAAATAAGAGGAATAATGTATATTAAATATTAAAAGAATGCATTTCCTACTTTATTTTATGCTTTTATCTCATGTTTCTTAACATTATGGCATTAAACATCATGAATAGGAAATACCAAAGTGGAAGGGTGCATTGTCCAGCTAGATATCTTCATTATGCTTCAAAGTTACTGCAAATCCATAAAGGTATATCCGTTAATTGAAGTTAAAGACCCCCAATACTAGTAAAGGTATCTAGATATAATATTAAAGTTATCATTACAGGACAGTTTACAGAGTCACTTAATAAACTGAAATAGAATCAATTAGATCATAACAGCTGTTTTCATAGAACAAGTAAATGTTCTAAACAGAACAGTCACCACTTTTTAAACCAACATTCAGTTTAGCCTTCCTTTGTATATAGCACAAAGGTACACATAGACTGTGCAAGCCCCTGCACAATACATTGACAACAGCTGAAGGAGTTAGGCTAAGCTACAACTTCTTAGGAAAGAAAAATCTTGATAATTACATGGGGCATAACTGTTTAACACAGTATAATAATGCTTTTGCATTACTCTTGCATTACACACTGCTACATTACACCTACCTTTTCCTGTGAAATTTTATTTTATATTCTCCCAGGTATAAATGTTCTGCATCTGAAGATTTGCAGCATTATTCAAAAAGCAGCTAAGAATAGAAATGTTCCTTAGGACATCACTGTCGTCTGTGGCAACCTCTTTAAACAACAGAGTTGTCCCTCCAAAAATTTTGGAAGGGTTACTTTGGGGAGACTCCGTTCAGTGAGGCAAGGAACCAATTCCGATTGAATGTTTTTGTAAAAAGATGGGCCAGGAGAGAGGAAATCTCCCTTTGGGACTTTTGCCAGGAGATAGGAGACAAGAACTATTTCTCAAGGTAGAATACAAAGGAGCAGCAGAAATGTTTAGATCTTGGGGCACATAGCTATGAAGTATCTGTCTTTCAGGACAACTTTTCTACTCCTATATTAGATATAGAAATCCACAGAAATCTGCATCTTTTAAAATATAGCTTGGAAAATTAGAGTTGAATTTTCATTTTCTGAACATAAGTTTTTCATCTATCTGTGCTTTAACAACCCAAAATATAAATGATTAGTCTGAAAAAAAAGCATATTACTGGACAATAATGTTTTTCTGACATATTTGAGGCATATATCGCATAGATGTGAGACAAAAATTTGGGTCTATAAGGAAATACTGTTGAATGAAATTCTTATCTTGTATTCAGTGATTTTTTTTATTATTGTTATTTTTGTTGTTTTGAATAGCTGACCATTATAGTGTGAAGAATATCTGCATATCTAGTTTGGGTGAAAATATACCTCTCTTCTAAAAGCTCTGTCTTCTGTCTCCTCTGGAAAGTCTCAAGGGGCACAAAACAATTTGTTCTATTTGTGATTCTTGATCTTTCAGGAAAATCTGTATTGAAAATAAGGCAGGATTGCCTTTTTTCCTCTTTCAGATGTGTTACCTGAATATTTGTTACAATAGCTCCAGTTTATTAAATAGATAGATACCAATTATGCTTCTTACATGATTTATTGGGTGTTTCAGGTAGTATCAGATGACTGCAAATGTTTTTATAATAAAATTAAGCTACTTGGAATTCTTGGATGCATTAAAAAAGAACAGATCCAAAGATAGATGACAGAAGTTTAACAGAATTGTACTATAGGCTAAACTACTTGAAATAAATGTGCAAACTGTACAATTATCAAACAATTAACTTTTTGGACTACATCATGATCTACCCTCAGGGTAAAATAGACCAAAACACCTGTTAAAAAGAGTAAAATCTAATTTTACTTGATGGCCTCTATTTCCCTAATTTGCTTAATTCTTGGGAAAAGCTGTGATCGGGAAAAATATTCTAGTCCCATTGCGGAATGAAGTGCCAATTTGTTCCAGTTCCTTTCAGTGTATATAGTGTATTTAGGCACAAAGCGGAATTCATCTGCAGATGAACTGTCGAGCTCCAGGAACTTGTTGCTGGGACTATGACATGCAAATAAAACTCTTGCTCGTGTGCTCCTGGAAGGTACCCCTTCACTTCCACTGGGAGGATTTTAATGACTTAGGCCAATAAAAGTCACAGTAAATTACATTAAAATCATACAAATTATTCTCTGAATGAATGAGAATCCAGATCATTTCTAAAATGTCTAAAATGGACAGCAAAGTCTTTGGAACAGAAAATGCAAGAAGATTATTTTAAAATTAATTTTAGATCTAATTTACTTGGTAATATGTTAGAAACCAATTTTCCTAGAATACTTGGGCCCATCTGCAGTGTTCATCTTGCTAAATTCTCATTAACAATTTAGTTGAGCATTCCTGAGTAAATCTTAAATATTTTGATTTCACAAATCCTGCTCCCTGTTTGACCTGAAATAGCCTAGCAATCCAAATGTTGCCTCTTTAAAAATAAAATGACATTAGGAGAGACTAGCAAAAGTGAAAGTTGAAATATTTTTTTCTAGGGCATTGTTCTTCACTGTCCACTTGAAAATCCTAGAGGAAAGGTGAAAAGGGGATTTTATTTATTCAAATGAAAGAAAAAAAGGAGCAGAAGACAAAGTGGGTTTGTTTTACTCCATGAAGTTTTATGGAAGATAAGTGTTTATAAAAGACATGTTTCTCATAAAAGTATTGCCCCAGGATCAAGTATACAAATGATAAAAAAAAAGAAAGAAAATGGAAAGTGAGTGAATATTATATAAACAAGTTCTATGCTTAGACCTTGTTAGTCACATGGACATTTAGTGACTGTCCATGCCAGGGGAATATTGCACAAGACATGGGCATGGGCAACATGAAAATTAAGTTATAACACCTGGACTCTCATGTATAATGCAAGGGTAACACGTAACTAACAGAAGAAAGCAAATCACATGTAAATGAGTCCCAGATCATCCATCCGTAATAACAATTAAGTTCAATTCAAGGTTTATATTTCCCCACCCACCCACAAAGCTGACTTGAGATTATTTTTCTCCTTTTTTCAAAACAACCACATGCTGTATTAGCTGAATTATATTGTCACATAGAAATAAACACTTATACTCCCTAATGATGACAATCATTTTCTAGAGAACAATAGCTTCAGTTGCATTTGCTTTTTTTTATATAAGAATGTATTTTTGTTTATAATAATCAGCAATTAGTTCTGGCAGTATCCCTGTGGCTCCCCTGCCAGCTGGAAGGAGAAACAATTTTGTAGTTGGCAGTTCTTTTAGGACAGCAGCTTAGGAGTCACTGTACAAGAAACCACCTTTGTCAGGGTTATTTAGTTTTTTAAGGGACAGTTTCCCAAATTTGCCTCAAGCAATCATTTTCCTCCTTTGTGATTCAGTCCAGAATTGAATGACACGTATTTGATAGTCAGAAGGTGATGTTTCCATCAGAAAGTAAAATACATGTTTGGAAGAGAGCTTGAGAATGCTTCAAGGGATTTACCAATAGTTTCTACTTAACCATAGAAGAGAGAAATAGGAGAGGTCAGAGGTCTGAGGAAAATATATATGGGTAAGGATGTAAGTTATACCTTCTATTGAAAGAATACCTGAATGCTAGCCTTGTTTTCTATTATAGGACTTTACTAACATCAGCTTTGATCATAGCATTTTCTAGACTGGCAGCATACGCAAGGCAAAAAGTATCAACTTGTAAGAAAAAAAAAAGAATGCTATGATCTAACAAAAGAAAAAAAATAAAGGGATTAGGTTAAAAAATGTAGAAAATTGTAACTGTTATCATTATTATCTGGCTGATTTCCTTCTGGCACCACAGTAGATCCTCAGGGAAGAATTGTGGGATGAAAGCACAGTGTGATCTTTGGCACGGAAAACAGGCAAAAAGTTGATTGTCAAGGATGAGGAATATTGAAAGAACAAATCTAACATTGGTATTTGGATCAAGGAGTTGGAGAAATACCCTCAAAAAAGAGATTATAACAACAGAGAAGGGATAATGGGGAAGAATCTTGAGAAAAAGATCAAAAAACTCATTATGCTGAGGGGAATGAGATGTTCATGGAACATTTCAAATGCATATCAAGGAAAACGTATACTTGAAATGACTAAGTATTTAGTCAGGAACAGCACTTTTTAGGTAATACAACAGTCATGTTTGTATTGAGTGGAATAGCTTGTGTGTGTGTGTGTGTGTGTGTGTTTGTAAGATGGAAGGCAACTTAAGGGCTTGTGTAGGATAAAGAATGAGTGGGACAAAACCACAACACAGTTAAAACCGAATGTTGTACTATTATTCCTATACTGAGTTGTACCCCGTCTAGAACACCTCTACATTACAAGGAGACTTCAGCTGCTTTATAGTTTAATAGAATGTCTCCAAGTCTTAAGGTGTCAGCTTATAATGTGGCAAGAGACACCAGGAGAGGAGAATATAAGATGTATATTAATGACCAATCCACAGCAGGGAAGATGTATCTAAATCACTTGAAACAATATGAGCCATGTATCAGGAGCTGCAGCTGATATAAAGAATGATGCATCATAGCAATATAGACAATCCACATAAGATACCTGGATTCTTATCTTCATTTTGTGGTCTTTCCTGCTCAGATGGCAACATATTACAGTCCCAGTGATAGTTCACACAGATTACTTTGGACAGTTTGCTGACAATCTGATTCATATCTCTAAGTTTTTCTTTGCATCAGGGCAGAGAGGGGATGAAATTTTCAAAGTACCTTTTCAAGTAACTTAGGAACAAAAATTCCTTTTAAAGGGATGTAAAGACTGGCTTGTAAGTTAGGCACCTACACACCTTAACAAAGCTGGCTCTGAGAAACAAATCTCACTGTTAGTATACAGTACTTAGCTTATAATGGAATTTGGAGTGCTGAAAACACAGAAATATTTGAAACTTTTACCCACAAGCACACAACAAAAAACTTGAAACACCAGGCAATTAAGCCTGATGCCTGGCGATCTGTACTCATCTACCATTTCTTCAAGGAGACTATTTGTGTGGCCACAAATTGTAAGATTGTACCAGCACAGCTATCTGCCAAATTAATAGATCCTGTGAGGAAAAATAACTCAGATTACATTCATGTAATGCATTACACTCATGTAGATAAACTGCCTTCATACTGGAGCTTAAAATCTAAGAGGAAGGGTCTACTTGAACTTTGCAACTATGCTTTCAAGTTATTACATATAGAGTTTATACATAGGTATATAAATCCAGACTGAGGTACCTATTGAAATCCTCCAGTGAAATAAAAGGTCTGAGTATGATTAAATGAAAATAAAATGGAAAAACTGTCAATACAATTTGCTGTTTTAATAATATCTCTCACCTTGCCTAAAAATTTAGTAAAGAACCAGATGTTATTTGGTGTTTTTGTTTTGGCCAGACCTCGACATGCCGTTGCCTGGACATGGAGTCATCCTGTGCATTGACACTCCACAGCTTCAAAACAGATGTCCTGAGAATCACACAATTTTGCATTTGTGTCCCTTTCTCTGACCTTTTTTTTTTTTTTTTTCACTCAAGTGTGTAATAAGTATGTAGCTGATGATGTTCTGACAAGGGCACAGCTATTCCAGGTTTCCATGGGAGTTATATGGACAGAATATAGTTCAATTCATATATATACACATAATCCTTAGACAAGTGTCTGCTACAATGTGCCAAAATAAACAATCCATTAATGGTGCATCCTATTCTTTATCTTGTCCTTATACTACAGGGCAAATAGCAAAGGATTCACTGAATTGCTCTCTTGAATTCTGCCTTGAAATCTACCCTGTTGTTTCTCATTATATAGGACTTATGCAATAATAAAATACATTATTAATAATGTCAGAAATATCAGGCCAATCAGAATTAGTGACAGAATAAAATAGCTAAGCAATCATTTAGTTTACTTCCAGAAATAATGTAAAAAAATAATGTCCAGACGTTTAGCCACAGATGATTAGTACAGTCATTAAGGTTTTGCAAAAATGGCCAAAAGATTGTTGGGGAAAATATAGGATGCTTTTCTTAAACTTTCATTTCAAGATGTGGCTGCAGCAGAGATGCACTGGTTAATTCTAGCCAATGTTCTTTCTGAATTCCTATCTTTTTGTGTGTTTCTTTTTTCTGCTCTGTTTTTTGGTTTGGATTTTTTTTTCATATGGTAGAGATAAATGCCTTTAAAAAACAAAGACTGATACTTCTCTTACTCTGTCTTTATTCTATATTTACCCTTTAACCTTTCCTATTTGCTTTTGCCTTCCCCACTCATTTCATGGTCACTTGCTCTTCCAAGAAGTCACTAAAATTCACTCATTCTTTTCACTTCCTTCTCCTGTCACTCCTGCTTTCCTTGCATCTCTAGGTCAAAAGCTGTTGCTTTCAGGTTTATGGTGTGTGCTAGACAGATGAGCACAATTTTGGCTAGTGAAAATGCTAAATCAGAGAGTATATCTGAAAGAAATTACAATTTCAACAATCATGTCCTCTCCACAGTATTAGAGTTCATTATCGAAATCATCATTTTATTAAATATCTAAAATCTCATTTGCTTTCTTAAATCCTGAAAACTGAAATAAATCTTCTAACTAAAAAAAAATTATTTGGACCTGATTTTGTGGATAATTGTTTTTACCCAGCTCAATATAAATTAGTGATACATACTTCACACTGTTTTGAACCTGCTATCCAACATATCCAACATATCCAATAGACTAGTATTATGCAGAAGGTTTTATTCCCTTGTCACTAGTGTAGCATCTCAATGGCAACTGCAAGAAGTATAGCACAATGAGTAAAGAATTTTTTTTAAGTCTGCAACCTCAGATGGGAGGAAAAAATGTGGCAATAGGGCTTATTTTTGTGGATAAATTGATTCAGTAAGATGACACTGACCTCTCAGCAATAATGACAATTATAAAAGACAGTCTTGGAAATTATTAAATAGTTACAGTAATTATTAAGAGTGTCTAGAAGTGACTAAGACAATGTATCAAAATAAATACTAACAAATAGGTACTTTTGAAAAGCAGTCAGACTGTGAACCAATTTGATCAAAAATAGTGAAAGAAAGAAACAAAAGAATGGGACTTGGGAGAATGTTCTTATGGGTCTGGTATCAATATTCTAATTGTTCTTTAATAACTTTGAAGAGGATGGGTTTTACCTCTAACAAATTGTGGGCTCTGCACTGAAAGAAATAAATTTGATGCCTGATGCCGAGATCTACTTTGTAAATATATCATTGGTACAACTTTGCTGTACCAGACTGGCAAATTAAAATAAAAATCTGGATTTCTGGTATTAAAACTAATTAGCAAGTAGAGTGGGGTTTGGGAAAGAGGCCCAGATGAGGTCAAGTAACGTGGTAAAATAATTTTTTAAATATGTAAAAGACCTGAAAAGTAAGTAATGCAGTGCCAACAGTTCTTTCAAGTTTCAGTAAAAGAAGCTTACAGCAAATAAGATTCATACCTTTTGAAGGCAAGTAAAAGCCAATAACTTTTTTCAAGTTTGTGTAAAACATCAATCCCTGCTGAGACTGTAGTCTGTAGTAACCACAGTGATTGCTTTAAGAACCTTTTAGCCTCTGATCTCATTTCATCATGGACAGTTATATAAAAACACTTGGATTCAACTAATGATTACTTTTCCCCCAAACAATTTAAAGAACCATCTGGATGTTCTCTAAATAGAGTAGAATGGAATAAAATGAAGAGAGATGCAGAATTGTAACATACCCAGAATGCAAAAGGACATAAATTATTAAAGAATAACATCCATCTGCAAAAAGATGAGTGAGGAAAATACTGTATTGCTTTCACCTTCAAAACGTATATCAAGGTTGCCATCCCATCCTAGGAATGCTCACTCCTCAGCAACATTCTCCATTACTTTTAAAAGCTCCTCAGCTTCAATACAATCTTCCTGGAAAACCTGAGAAGGCAAAGCTCTCAGTTTATGTTCAAAAGTCTCATAGGTTCTTGTAAATTTTACCAATAGCAACATTTATTGTGAAATAATTTAGATTCATCTATCATGCTGTTTCTGAAAAGGAAAACTGTATTCTGGACTTACTGTGCTAAGAATAGTCCAAAATTGTTCTTAGGAAAGCATTAAACAGTGATTACAGCATGCGCTAAATGATGGCTAAGACCAAAAAACAGATTCAAAAATGTAATTCTTTATTTAAATCACATTTCTAAATCTGGTGGTCAAAGTCTCAGTCTTGGTATGACATCCTGGAGATTTTCATCTTGGAATGAAAGACCATTCCCCTGTTGCATCTTTCATCTACAAGGATAAAACTTGAGTAGGCAGCTGGAAGTGAAGCAGATTTGCAGCTTTGTGGGTCAGCCACAAAAAGAAACTCATGCTGACATGCAAAGCATTAGCACTTAGGGGAAAATTTGCTCACTATACAAGTACTATTATATTGAGTTAGATTAGAAACTCCTACCTATATTTAGAAATACATGCTCCCATAAGTCTTTTTGTGGAGGAGCATGAGTAAGTATTCACCACTGCAAGAACAGCTTGATCTATAGCAGTGAGAAAGAAGAGAATGACTAAACAAAGATATCTAAGAACAAAGCAAAAGAACAAAACTAAAGGAGTATTAACTGTATGTCCTGGCTATTAATTTCCAAAATTACTGCTCTTCAAGGAGACATATTTCAGAGACCTGTTTGCAGAAACTGCCACAGTTTTTCTTCCTCAGCTGTTCTATAGAGATTTGATTCAGAATACACAAGACAGGAAAGAAGATGAGATCAAAAACCAGAAAGTTTATTTCACATCAATTTCACATATTCTGTTCATAACATTAAATCTGCCTTCAGCATATATTTGTCCTCAGTATCCCTCCCTAGGCCATGGTGCATACGTGCGAGAGTTTCAGGAGCTGGTATGGGCATTATCATCCTCAGGAATAGATCTGTAAAAGGGTTCAGCCAGAAAAGAAAGAATTAGAAAAATGAACAGTTTGTGCTTTATTGATGCTGGCTGTGGGTATTGCTAAGGGGGCCATGAATGAGGGTCTTCTTTTTATGACAGATTTTGCTAAAACAGAGATGCAAATTTCTCTAGAAACTGAGTGCTGGTCTCTTCTGTTTGTTTGCCTATTTGTTCTTTTGTTTGTTTGTTTTATCCCCGATGATATTTATTATTGATTGGAAATATAATGTTTTTAATGACAAATAAACCAATGCAATCCTAAAGTCAACAGCTGACAGAAATGAACAAGTAGAACACAATGAATATATGAATAACAATGGGAACTATTATGCACAGTTATATTCTCTTATATGCTTAAGCTCAGGAAATATGTGATTACATCTCCCTGAGAATGCCTGAGCAACCTCTGCAACAATTTCTTAGGAGTATGTCTAAGTGCTAAGTTAGTGAAAGCAAGGTAACTGTCTCAAAATTCAACTTTAAGTTGTGTGTGTGTGTGTACATGGGCTTTCTCCCATCTGCCAAATAAAGAACAGGCTTACCAGAGTTTCCAGATAGTCAGATCATAAGATCTTAGTGAAGCTTTCCACAGATCGCATATGTCATTTATGGCATATATCATAAATGTCATATGCCATAGTGTTCAGGATTTAGTTTTCCATTGTTCTTTGAATTTATCCACACTGACTTTATGATGCTTTCTACTCTTGCATGGTGCATTTTGCAGCAATGATATTACCACCTATCTTTTCAGATTTATTTTATATTTATTTGCCTTATTTTTCTTTCTGACCCTGCAGTATTTGGTAATTTCATGGTATGTATATATTTATATATATATATATGTGTGTGTGTGTGTGTGTATAGTAGTGTCAGTGGAGAGAGAAAAAAAAAACCCCTTCAGCAGTGGGTAGATATGGTCTTGCCTTCCCAATGAACAGCCAAAGACTCATCTCCTTTCTTTGCACAAAAATTGGGTATTGTGGGTACTGCTTCCCAGTGATAAAGTGAAAATCAAAAGAAATGGAAAAAAAAGAAAAAAGAAACTAGAAAATAGTCTTCTCAAGTTAAATTGTAGTGAATATATGGATATGTCTATTTCCTAACAAACTTTCTGGAAAAGATCTTAGATTGGGTGCAAAAGGAAAAGCCATCTCTGTTCAGTAGCAACCATAAGTTGCTACTTATGGTAGATCGCTAAGAGTTTTCCGGTGAAATTAGCTCCATAAATCTTCAAGTCATCAAAAATCTCTATTAGGATGAAGACATGCTTTTTTTCCGACTTCAAACAGACATGCTGGGGGAATGGGAGGTAAATGTTGTATTATACACAGTCATTTGTGGAAGCCTTTTCTTTAAAATAGTGATACTATTTGAGGAACCGAGAATTTTTAGATGTGGTATGACCAAAAGTTAAAGGATTTTAAGATTTTAACTTTAGATGGTACAAAAAGCCAGGGCATCCCACATTTTGGGATGCCAAAGCCAGGGAGAATAGACATAGACTTCACATTGTTAGTTAGCAGGGTGGCAAACTTTTGCTATGAATAAAGTTTTTTTTTTTTTTTTGCTACAGTGTAGCTATAACCTTAAACATCTATAAAATCTATTTTTTTAATCTTTCTCTGTTCTATGATTTTCTTCTGATAAGCATGTAATTATATATACACAGTGAATATATACATGTACACTATATAGAGAGACATATATATTGTATACTTCCAATTCCTATGACCCTCTTCACAGTGTTTCTGTGTAATTGTAAACAAATATCTAACAAATACTCCAACTATAAAACATAAGTTGGCTTGAAAGTCTTCCTTTCACAAATTGTCCTCCAGGAATGGTGAAATGTAGTAGTAGTACATTTCACTTTGTGGAACTGTATTCTGCCTCCAGAAAGGCAGACTCAATGTTTCAGAGCTAGAAAGTATAACTCACAAATTTATTACCATTAGAGACCACTGTGAAAACTTCTCCTAAAGCTATGGAAAATGTTACAAGGGGAGAGAAAGCATTCTAGATTTTAGAGCTATTTGTTTATGAAACACAGCTTAACTTTGAAAATTTTGATCTTTTATTTCCTTTTTTTTTCCCCACAGAATTTCACTGTAGATTAACTCCATTTTCTTTTTTCTTTCAGCTTATGCTAGCTTGCAAGTTGCCCTCATTTGTAAACAGGATTTTTTTGCATGCCGTACTAGACTAAGTCTCCAAAAAAGGATTTGATAGAGCCTAAAGTAGACTTTTATTTAGCAAGTGGGAATCCTTGTGCTGAGAATCCTTCACTTTTGTGAGCTGCACTGATTCTCCATTGAGCAAAATAGTTTAGTGCAAATGTGGTGGCAAAGTTACAAGCACATTGATATTTATCAATCCTTGCTGATTCCAGAGCTCTGATGGATGGTGTAATTGGGCCACCTACATTCAGTGCCTGTTACTCCTAGTGTTGGAGAAACAGCATAAAACAAGGGAATTAATACAGAAGAGGATATAAGATGGTGGATATTTTTTCTGTTTTTTCCTTCGACAAACATTCATGCAAATAATAATGAGCAAGCAGAGCATTCATGTTTCATGCTCATAAACACAGGAAAAAAAAAAGAGATTTGGACTATGGAAGTTCATAGCTAGTTTTATTTTTAGTTCAGTGATTTTCTGGTGTCATCAATGTCATTTTAAATCTATCTTCCAACAGATTTATTCAGACTATTTGCCATGCAAAATTGATATTATCATTTAATCTCATCTCTCTATACATTTGTAAAGTGTCTATAAAGATGGTTCCTAAATGAAAAATTGTGAAGATCAATGACATTATAAGCAGAATAAACTATGGTTCAATACATCTCTTATTTTACAAAACCTGCTTTTAATTTCACTGTAATCTGAAAATTGAAGATGAATTTATGGTTTTGCCTGTGCTTTATGTCTGACTACTTCCATATAAGCTGGAAACATATTCTCTTGAATTTCACAGCACAGTATCAAGATAATATTAATCAACCTGCTGTATAAGAAAGAATGTATAAAAGAAAACCTGCAATCAGTTATGTACACTCACACACACAAATGCACATACATATATCCATATTTATATTCAAACTAGTTCTCATTGTAATCATAAGAATGAATTCATTCCTTCTTCTTAATAAAACCGCTGTAACCAGCAGTGTGTGCTCGTTAGTCTCAACAGTTTATAGAAAATGGGCTAACTTATAACTGTCTAAAAATAATATTTTTAAACTATTTATTTAGAGGAAGAATATAAAATAGAGCAGAAGGATTTAGTACTCAGATTTTTTTCCCCCCCATGTAATCATTTTGAACATTTTTGGTTTTCTAGTCAGTAATATGTTTCTTTTTCTGTGTGCAAGTTATGAAGAAATATATTGATATTTAAATTTTTGTAATCTAGGAATAATCACACAATTATCAACAATGTTAATCACAGAATCACAGAATGGTTGAGGTTGGAAGGGATCTCTAGAGATCATCTAGTCCAACCCGCTCTGCTCAAGCAGGGACACCTAGAGCATGTGGCACAGGGTCGCATCCAAGCAGGTTTTGAATATCTCCAAAGTAGGAAAATCTACAACCTCTCTGGACAGCCTGTTGTGCTGGTCATATATTGTGTATGAACTACCTTATCTATTGTTTGAAATAATCTCTGTTGATATTGGACTGGTTAGCCTGCTGAAAGAAATTCTTGCAGTGGTCAAAGCAACCGCATGAACATTTCAAGACAATAATCCTGCACACCTGCATGTGTGTGTGTCCGTGTGGGTATTCACACCATGTGGGCAGCGTTTTGCTTTCTCAGTCATCCTTATAACCAAAAATCTTTCACATAGAGGTGAAGAGAAGGTAAGCAGTTATTGTTTGAGGAATTGTGATGTTTATGTAGCCCGGTACGCTATATAGAAGGGATCCTTCATAGCCTGTCTTTTCACCGAGTCTGAGAATTCTTTCGATACAGTTATGTCATTCTCAGACATTCTCAGACGTGAAGACATCAGCACTGTAAAGCACAGATTGAGCAAAGCAGAATTTAAATGAGTTATAATTAGCATAGTTGTTTAGGGTTAACAGGTATGCAACAGGAAATGATCCCTTAATGGGGAGAAGTAATGGGGACTACTGTAGGCTATATTGTCGATTTTGTCTTTTTTGTTCAGTGGATTTATTTTTACCCCAAATTGGAATTCTGAAAAAGCATTCCCATAGTAATTGCTCTCTCAAGCCTGGAACACTTTCTTCCAGCCCCAGAAATGTGTCCATGCAATAAAATTCTATTGATGCTATGAGAAGAATGTGTGATAGCAGAGTATGTGAATGACAGGTATCAGAAATGGAGAACAACACAGTGAGGAGAGACAGAGGACTGAGGCCCACCTCTCAAGGGCTCACCTTTCAAGGACCGAAAATTATGAACTTCAGGTAGTGCTGCAGCTCCTACAGTACATTCTGGAGCTGCTTAGGATGCTTTGGTATATAGGATCTTTGGAAGCTGATTCTTGACATATGATGATATAGTTCATCATATCAAGTAGCTTGATCTAATCCTTAGCATGATCCAAACCTTAGCATGAACAGGTTGCTGATGGTGTCTCATATTGCAGCTGGGAGGTCAGTGCCTTGGTCCTTAGTGAGATAACAGGAAAGAAAACAGACAGACATTTTACTGGAGTGGTTTGTTCAAGCTCAACCATGGTTTTTTGTCCCAGCTGTACAAACCGTTATGTTTTTTTCCCCAAGATCTGCAGTAGCACTGTGAACTTCCATCAGCAAATCCAGAACCTGTATGAAACTGAGATCCAAAACTGGATCAGAAAGGTCCTAAGAGACTGTGGTTGATAATGTTTCTGCTGATATTCTATCCTCTCTTCTTTTGTAGAGCTGGGAAAATACAGGTTTCTGTGAGTCATTCTATTCAGGGGGAGAAATTGATGATTCAGTCAGGCATTACTTTCTTGATAAAATCCTCTTTACAAATAGAGTTTTGATTCCCTGAACACAGCAAAAATCAAACAATAAAGCACAGTACTTTTGTTCACTGCTCCAAGATCTTTTTGGGTAGTGTGAAAGCTCTTTAGTTTCCTTTTTAGCTCAAGGCAAAGCTGTCTTCTCTTCTTTGTTGTGAGCGTGGTTCTCAGAAGGTGACACCCACACAGAATGTTCTCTAAGTTCATGCAGCCTCATTTTGTCAGCTGTTTTCCTTGTGTCCTGAGTTGTACAGGGCAAAAACTTTTCTAATCAAATACACGACCATGATCTCACTTAGTTCATGGCACCACAGACATGACCAAGGAGGGCAATGCACCATGGCGTAAGGGCAGAAACTGTTTTTTTGCCCTTAGGCAAAATGTTGGCAGGAAAACATCCTCATCCTATATAACCTTTTATTGGCTCAGATTTGTGTATTTGGGGTGGAGCTAGTTAGTGATTTAATCATCTTCTTCCTTGTGTGCTATCCCATCTTAGATGAAAGGTGGTGATAATAGCTGCCAGGTTCAGTGAGGTTTAACCCAAACACAGTAAGAATGAGCAATGATTTGGCAGCAGATGCTGAATAGTATCTTATTCTACAGGCACTCAGTTTCTTCCTAAAGGAATTTCTCTATCTCTGTTTAACATTTGATCACAGCATTTTTCTTCCATGTTCTGAGAGATCCAAAGATCAGGTGAGATCAGGTATGAAATTTGAGGTATGAAATTTACTTAAAGCAAGTATGATACATTTCTCTTTTAGTTTTCATTTTGTAAAGAAAAAACTTCACTTTGGTATTTAGGAACTTATAAAAGCAATGTGCTTCTTTAAGTGCTCCATGGCCTTGAATAATAATAGTTCAAATTATAACTTCATTTGGATGAAACCACTCATCCTTAATTCAGGTAGTGGCTTTGATTGCTGACAAAAGACAGAAAATAACATATCAAAAAGAACCAGGTTAAAATTAGCAACATATGAAAAATAGTAGAATATAAAAAACAGCAAAGTAAAGTACAATTTTACTATTCTGATTTGCTCTCTAAACAGACAACTTGTTTTTCAAGTGGTCATTAAAGAGCAGAAGTATGAGATTTACTAGAAGAACATAAATCAGTGAAGTAAACAAATTAAACCTTAGCAGCTTGCTCATTCAGAGAGGAATCTATTTTTAAATATACATCTTCAAAAACCAACACATCCCAAATTTTGAGCAATACCATTTGCTATGGTAGTTGGAGTGTTGCATGTGAATAATTAAAAAATGGTGTGACATAATTGCCTATTCAATAGGAAAGAGCCACACTGCCCATAATAGCCCCATAGTGGGGCTCAGAACCCCATTATTCCCTGTAATTTCTGTCTATATTCCATTCTCTTTCATGGAATTCTTAAAAATAATTTCCTTATTGCCACAATTTGGATGTCTGTTTATTCCCCTATATCCGAATTCTCTATTCCATTGTGCCTTCCATTTTTTTCCATGCCATTTCTCCATATAACTCACTGGGCTGCTGATATATTGGGATGTTTGCAGATATTTTGCCTTTTCTTGGAAGGGTCTGTCTGTTCCCTCCTTAAGAAAGGGCCACTTCTGCTACCACATTTTCCAACCTAATCATGACAGTGTTCCCAGTTCTTTCCCTGTCATAAATTGTTCATCCTAGACCAAGCATATCTATACTTTCATTTAATATTCCATCTTGCCAAGAGTCAAAATACTTCCAATTTGAGCTTGTTTTCTTGCCTTTGCCCTCTATCTTCCCTTTCATGCTTCTCTTTAATAAGGTTCCTCTATTTTGTTCTCTTGCTAAGGTCCCGGCATTCTCTCCAGCCCTTCACAGACATCATTTTTGTCATCTGTTTTTTTTTTGTTGTTTGTTTGTTTCCTATCTGGGAGATAAGACTTTCATGATGTTCTCAGTTTGAACTGTAACAGGCAGAGGAAAAAGGACCAAGATAAGGAAGGTAATGACTCATGTCATTATCAAGGTAGTAAAATATTTTAAGTTATAGAACATTGCATTGGTCAGATTATTTGCATATATTCTTTATATGAACCAATTGCATGCTCCAGACTACGGGTACTGGGTGCATAAGCAGATAGGTAAATTATTCTGTTACAGGAAATACTATTAGAATCTGATCTTTGAGTTGCTTTGTATGTTCTACTCCTTACACTAAATAGTGAAAAATAGGAAAATGTGTGTTAAGCATTTACTATGTAATTTTCTTCTACCTCAAACTCAGGCAATATTGCTTTCCTATATAGATCACAGCAATGGGTCCTATAATGGCAGTGAAGCACAAAACATACAGATGCCATTAGAAGACATCCAATTTATGCAGAGCCAATAAAGTGGCAATTAGATAACTTACATCTGCATAAGCTAAAATAGGCAAGAGGAGTTAATTAGAAAATGTTTTGTCTGCCTGTTTTCTAAGGAAATTACATTACTAAATTCTTCTGCCTTACCCCCCAGAATCCATCTCAGAGGGCACATGTGGAAGAGAAGGAAAGAGCTAAATTAACTCTTAAATACTTTTAAATAGGTAGAAACTTACCTGGTGACAAAGCATCCTCTTAAAAAAAAAAAAAAAAAGAGAGCACTACTTTGCTCTCTGACTAGTAAGACAGACAGACGAGTGCATGTCACTCTCCAAAGTCACTGTTTCTATTACAAAAGTCCAGACTCAGCTCAGTCGTACAATTTTGACCACATTTTGCTGCTCAGCAAGAACTGTGAGTTGGACTTTGAAAATTTTATGCTATGGAATTAACAGCTCCATTTTTTTTTTTCAGTTTAGTAGCTCAGTAGTAGCGCCCTCCAAGTCTCTTCTTTACAAACTGAATGGATATGAGCTAAAGCCCACAGGATTAGAGAAGTTCTTGCCCAGAGTTTGACTTTCTATTCTTCTTGACTTTGCTATTCTTCTTCCACTCTCCTTAGTGATATTTTATTATGAATTATATCCTGTGTGGGAAAGATTGTCCGTTCCATATATTTATATTTCTTAGCTTCTTGAGTTTCCTCTTGCTTAATGCATATAATTTCTTCTAACAGAAGCTTCAAAAGCTGAAGAAGAATTATAACAAAGTCGCATTTGGATCATGGTAATAATGACAGGTTTTATTTCTTATATATCTTCTCCTGAGGCAATGTGTTATATGTTTTTCCTGAAAAAAAGTAAAAAATGCACATGCACTCACATAAATAAAAATAAAGACACTTCCAGTTGGTAAGCATATGAAGCTTTTTCAGAAGATTAATTTTCTAAATATGTAAAGCATGTTATAACAAGTCAAAACAAATTATATAGGAACATACTTATGTGTTTAAATATTATTTGTGTATTTAGAGAAATCATTAAAATCATTAAATGCTCAGGTGATTTTTTTTCATAATTATCTTGTATACCAAATATAAAAGCAGATAGGGATTATCAAAGTCTACTCGAAACTGATGACTACTCAAGATATTTGCAATTCTGTCTCCACAACTTCATTTATTGATCAAGTTGATTTATACGTTTACAGCTGCAATTCCAATAAGAGAAAAAGACATGGAAGAGTGAGGTGATTTCTGTTTTTTTCCAAAAAAAGGGCTTGTTAACTGTACTTTAATTTTCCAAACTTTTCAGATAGATAGAAATGTTTCTCCAAACATTCCAGGACATTTCAGATAGAGTTATAATGTTATGTGAGCACCTCTAGTTTACAGAGATGCAGGGAAAGTAATATCCAATTTGTTATAAATGTTTGCGTTCTTGGTCATTGTAAGAATTTATTTATAGAATTTCCTCAGTGCCTTCCTTCTTTTGTTTAATTTTGCCTGTTTATCTTTTAGAATTTTCTTTTTTTCCTTTTTTTTTAATTCCTTCCCATTCTCCTTGCCTTATAATGTATTTCTATCCTCTGCTGTATTTGTGAAGACCAATGGGTTTTCTTTGTTATTGTTTTCATGATCCCCTAATAGCCAGGAAGCAAAGAAAACACTTTATAAAAATATTTAGAGTGAAATTCTGCCTTCACGCACCCATATACTGCATCCAAACTCTCAGATATGTTCAAACCCACAAGCCAGTCATGGAGACCATGTATGTTTTCACATTAACTGCAGAGCTGCTATGTATTTATATATTTCATATGTTGCATTGTTTTGCTGGGTTCTGTCTTCAGTTCTGTCCATTCTTTAATGTCCTTTTTCACTCAGCTGAGTCTTCCTCTTTTTAATCTATGCATTCATGAGAGATTTTAGTGACTCTTTTTTAGTAGGAGCTTTTCCCACCTAATATTCTACTTTTATGCAATCATCTTGCTTATTAGTGGAATCCAGGTAAGGGAAAAAAAAAGAAAGAAAAAAAGCATAAGCATAAACATCTTCACTCACACTTAGACTAGCAGCTTCAGATTAGGCAATGGGGTTGACTTTCTTCTACACGTGACTTGAGAGTCCATAAACCTACTTTTGATAGCTATCAAAACAGGCTCTAGTGCTTTAGGTAGCTGAGACAGCACCATCCATTCCCATCTGGCTGCCATCTCTGTTAAAATGTCTTCTGAGAGATTTTCATCTGCCTTGTGGAAATATGACATCTGACTTGGTTAGCTTGTGCGTTTACACACCGGATGTGCCAGGATTTTCATCGAAACATCAGCTTATTTTTTCTCATGCATTCTTTCCTCTCAGGTTGCAATGCTTCAGTTAAGTGAGCAGGCCTCATACTCTTTAGATGGATCCCCTAGCTTTTAAAATGAAGTCAGGCTCAGCTGCATTTCTGCTCAAGCGCAGACCCTGTTCCCTCCTAGTCCTTGCTGCCTTATGATTACTTGACAGCTCATCTCCCTGAGGACACAGTGAGTATTTTGCCCCCAGCCATCCCAACTGTTGTCTCCAGACAAAAGAAAACGAGGCCCTCGCTGCATACAGCAGAAATACAAAACGTGAGACAGACACTAAGGGGTTCTGATGGGGGCTTCTTTGGGACAAAAAGGTTATCTAAAGCTTTTTTTTCTCCAGGTAATGGCTCCTCCACCACCTTTTTTTTTTCCATTAAGAGGTCAGAGTGGGACAGGTAAAGAAAAAAAGGCAGGAGCTGTGGCTTGGTCCTGGTGGAGTGGAGCATAGGGCCTTATTTTTACAATACCTTAACTGTATGTTAATGAAGCTTCCTCCTCTGAAACAAAGATTCATTCATTCAGGATTACCTTACCAGCATTACGACACCATGTTTTAATGTGCAGTAGTGTCATAGCTTAAATTGCTTAACCATTCCTACATTAATTGTCAATTTTCTGTGGTCAGAATAATATACTTAAACACTGTGTTATGTTTGTACTGAGATGAAATGGAGGAAATTTTATAGTGGCAATGAAGCTAAATCAGCAGGTGTGATTATCATGATAACTACACCCCGGGGTGCTTAGAAGCACATGGCTGCATCTGGTCTGTAGTTATCTCTCCAGGGGTGAGATTATTTCATGATAACCACACCGCCCTAATGGCCCCTTGCTTAAGTAGTATTCATGACCCTTTCGCAGAATCCTGCTCAGATTGAACAGACTGAATTTCTCCCCCATCCCAGCTGTCTCTACTTTTATGTTTTTAATATAATTGTTTCTTCCTTCATTTCTATTCATTAACGAGGTGCATTTAATACAAATGCAGAGTGCATTGTGTTTAATGGCAGAATTGGAAAAAAAAAAAAAAAGGACATTTTAGACTGAAAACAACCATTTATCTAGAGTTTAGGTACAGCACAGCTGGTTTTGTGCTATACATCTGGTAGAACCTAACTGGCATTATTTGCCATGAAAGTCTCTGTCCAAGATTCAGGTTTTTTTTCAGTGTTCTGAACAGTGAATTATGGTCATTACTCCAAACCTGTACTATATTGCTTGGAAAGATGCAAGAAAAGAAAGGGATGCAATGAAATGAATTTTCTTGTTCCAATCACCTCTCAAAATCTTTGATGAAAAGTATGATTTGGAATATTAGGCTAAGAATGCTCTGCATTATTCCTGCAGACAGGACTTCAAAATTCATGGACCCACATTCTGGAAATGCAGATATAAGTTTAAGATCTCCGTTGGGTTTTCTCTCATCATCTGACTCCTGGCTTGTGCCTTTACCTGTGGCAGGGCTCTGCATCTGTATTTCTATGCCATACCATATGGCATAGAAATTAAATCTAGCTAATAGTGCACCACTGTAAACACTGCATAAACATTCTATGACTACAGAAGGAAAGTAAGTACCACAGCTGAAGGAATTATTTTTTCACTTCATGTAATATATTATTTTGCCACTTCCCTTTAAAGGTTAATGTATTTCTCCAGCAGTTGAAGCTGAACACAAAAGCTTAGAAAGAGACAAAATGACAGAAAAGTGAGTGCTACCAAGGAAAAAACAAAGGCTTTCTTCCTCCTAATGGGACTCAAGATACCAATAATCTCATCTGGTTTAGCTGATAAGGGAAGGCACAAGATGGTGAAATGGATTCAAAAGAGAAATATTTCTTTATTAGGCACATTCAACTTACTTTTTTTTCCTTCTTTTTTTCATAACAATAAAAAGCCAAGATGATTACATTTCACAAGGTACTAACCATTCAATGAGTTAAATCAATATTTTATTTTTAAATTGAGGGGATGCCACGAGATATTTCTTAATTAATTTTGTAATTCCTAAGAGCAATTAAAAGGATTATTGTGAGAATGACTGTTGTAATTTAAATCAATTTTAGTCATAAAGTCATTTTACCATGATATCCTCTCTCCCTAGCAACAGTGGATCAGAGCATGTCAGGAAAGTGAAATATTCCCCTCCAATCTAGACAGAGTGAGCACAAATTAGAATTACTTGATTGCCAGAGTCTCACACCTTCATTCAGTCCAAGCAACACAGCTTTTATATTTTAGGGTTATATTTCAAGAATTTTCTGTAAACTATTTTGCACATAGGATACAAACCAAAAATATTTCTTTAAATTAAAAAAAAAACCCTGTGTTTTCAGTTCCTTTTTCTTATTAAGCATTTGACACAAAAGATAGGAATAAAAACACTGGGAGGAGTGACAGAGCTATGATACGGATGGAAGTCATTCAAAAATGATTCTGTTACACTAACATTGTTTTTAACACTAATGAATAACTTAGGAAAAACATGGGCTTTTAGACAATTTGCTTTTTTTATACCTAGTCTTCAGATCCAGAAGTCCGTTAATATATTCAAGAGATAAGGAACAACATACCGCAGCACTTCATTTTTTCTTTTAACTTCAGGAATCCCACCTCAGTGTCCCCTTGAGAGCTTAGTGAATAATTTAATTCTCCCTGTAAAAGGGAAAAATGTCAAAATTCACAGGTTTTCCCTCTTAGAACATCTAAAGAAAATTGTCTTTCCATGCAAGTCAAGACCTTGCTTCTCAGGCAGCCAATTGAGGGCCTGTCCGACATCATTTTGTGTCATATACTATGTGCGGAGAAGCAACATGCAATTACATTCGATCATAACTTCACATATTCTGAGTCCTTCTTTGTGTGCATTTTCTTTAATAGCAGTTTTGTGGAAGGATGAAAAAAATATCACTGTTTATCTCTTACCATTTTCTTGAATTTTACTAGTAAATAGCTCTTTTCCCTAGCAGAACATGAATTAGTGAGACATAAGGGAACAAAAGAGCTATTTAAATAAATTCATTAAGCTCCCTTCATTCTCCCTCTGAATGATACCTTAGTAGTTCTCAGCGATCAGCACTGAATGAAGCACTTTTGCATAAAAAAATGACTATCCATGCATGACTACAAATTAGAGGTGTCAGAAGGAATTTTTCATGCCTAACTTGTAAAACAAAATGAAAGGAATTTCCCATGATTAACGTAATATTCTTCCTGTTTTGGATGTGCCAACCACAGGAGCACAGGTTACATTACTTTTCTGAATTATGATTGTTTATGAAAAGATGTAATTCTGCAGAACTTCAGCACTTCGGTGAATGACATGATTTAAAAAGATTACTCATGTCCTTAAAATTGAACTTTTATTTAAGTGTTGTCTTCTACTGTGGCCACATTGCTCAGCTCTGTGATGTACAGCCGATGAGGGTGTTCATTTATAGCTCTGCTTTTTTATGAAAACATATTTATAACTGAAAGGAAGCATTTTACAAGAGAACCTAAAATTCCATCATTTGTCCTTTTGTCATTGCCCAACAAATGCTAATTAACTATAGTTATTATACAGAAACTGGCAAGTGACATCAGTGAGATACTTAGCCAGTATGATACTTAGCAGTCTTTTAAATCATGTCATTCACCTGTGACTTTTAAGTATTTCTCTCGTCATGTGCTTTTTCAAAGAGAGGGAGAGTTTTATGAATGAAATATTCTTAACAAAGAACAGGAAATATTGTAAGTTGTGTGTTTGTTGGATGCCTCATTTGGAACTGACAAATTATAAGACAGTCAAGAAAGAAATTACCTCTTCCTGTTAACTATGGAGCTTTTCAAATAGAAGAAAGTGCAGAGTAATTAGACAAGGAAAGTAAGACATGGGAAAATAATGATGAAAAACACTGTTATTAAATCTGAAGAAATGAGCCCTAGGTATCCATACCACAAGTTAAAACCTGGCAAGTAGATAAATGAGAAGTAGCTTCAATATTAATCCAGCATTATTTATAATAATAATATCATTATGATTCATTCTTTTAACATTTAATTGCTGAACTTTAAATGTGCTCACTGTGATTTATATCCATGATTAAAGTATAGAAAAATCCATGCATACAGATTCAGATCTATATTTTATTTCACTAAATAAGCTATCTGGTAAAAAATAAAAAACAAAAAACCCAAACGTTTCTACAACCTATAGCCAAAGAAATAACCTGCATTATCAGTGATAATACCATTAGCAATAAAGAATTGATTTTCTAACTTTTGTCTTAACTTTCTTTCAAACTCTGCTTCATGCATTTTTTTAAAATGAATTAATATTTATTAGTAAGTTTCATGCTTTCTCTAAGACTATAACAAGTTTTAAGTATATTCTGCATAGCAGATTTCAAAGTTAGAAACCATTTGGTCAAGACATAAGCAAATACTAAGCATGTCTTTTTAAAGAGCAGACTTAATATGAGACATGGACATGAGTAACTGTTTATGTAAAGAAAATGATTTGTGAGTTTGTGAAGTTTGTACTATGATTTTACATAGATGTTCAGAGAGAAAGATACAGAACTAAGATAGAGAAAGAAGAACCAAGACTGTGTCCACAGCCATAGACTGTGTGATTAAAATAATCTTTTTATCTTTTTTATTTATTTTTTTTTGGTACTCTTTGAAAAAAAATCCAAAAAAAATATCTCTTGCATTTTTACTAATTTAAGCTCCCTAAAATCTTCAGAAAATAGCAATATTGCAAATAAGATATGTTTTATTTCAGGGATGCCTGTGTATTATTTTCAGTTCTGGCCAGTGTAAATATAGCCTTCATGGCAAAACAAGGTTTTTGGACTTTTCATGGAGAATTCCCCTAGCAATAGCAGGCCTTCCAAAATCCTTTCAAAGAGTGTGCATGTAGGTTGTTCCTTACATAACTGAGAAGAGCTTCTTGAAATGATAGGTTATAGTTTCCTGGTACTCCTACTGTCTGACCATTTAGGTTATAAAATAGAAAGAAAAAGTCATATAAGCATAAAAAGAATTGTGTTAACTGGGTGATTTATTTTCTGACAATGAGTAAGTAACTTCCTTTATGTATGGAATAGACAGTGGGGTCTACCCTCAAAAATATTGAGGAAGAAACAATGTAATTATTCTCAATAAGCCGATGTGACCAAATCACCATTAAAATGAAAGATACTTTTAACAATCCAATTTAAGTAAAAAATTTCAGAGCTGAGAAGCTTTTATATGCAATTAAGTGCCTTGATTTATTAGAACAAACATTTCAGGTTCTATTAAAACTGATGAAACTAAAAGAATCTATCAAAAAAAGAACTAGATGAATATATTTTTTTAAGAATTTCCAGCACAAAGACTATCTCCCTATCAAGTTGATGGAAGAGTATTATCCTACTACACATAATGTAGTAGATTGCCTATTCATGAACTAAAATGTATAACAAAAGATCTCATGAAGGAATGGAACCAGCTGAAAAATGGCAACACCTCATTTTGAACCTAGAAAATCATGAATGAGTTATGATCTCCCTCTTCTATGGATTTATAGACAAAGAACATTTTAAAAGCACTTGGAATTGATCCAGCTCATCTCTCTGACTTCCTTGTCAACCCTAGATCACTCTTCCCAGACCAGCCTCTCCATTGCTGTCACAAAGCAGAACCTAAGGTCAGCCACTCCCCACTTCCTCCCTGCGACCCGTGTCTGAATCTGCAAATGATTTTATGAGATTTCCTAAATATCTGATTTCATAGAGACAAACTAAAAAGGTGAATTGGAGGTGTGAAGGACTACTTAATAGCAATTCTATTTCAAGGATTTGTAATGGGTGATCTGAATGGGTGTCTTGTGAATAGATGATTTATAAGTTAAGCACTAACAGCTTCTTTAGTTAAACACCATGTCATTTAGACCACTTATTTCTGGAGAGGATATATAAGATAAGCTTTGGTAAGCCAAAATAAACAGAGGAATTAAATTCACATCTCACATTCATTTTTCATTCTCAAGACAATGAATGCCCTGAATGGTTTCTTTTGAGAACTGTCTTGCTTACTTTAGGATTATGACAGTTGGGATTTTTTTATAGATGATTTACATCTATAGATGATTTGGCAATCTACAATAACCCAGCCAGGACTGACAATCTGATCAAGGAAATTCTTTAACCTATTTGTAAATATTTTGATTATGATTGTCAGTCATTGTCTTTTTAAGTTGTGTTTTTTACTGACCCTTTCTCTAATGAAGAAATTGTCGTAATTAGTCGTTGTTATCATTTTGTTTTTCTTTAGTGTTCATTCCCTATTGAATGCAGATGACTACAGGAGAGGCTAAAATTGTGAGAGTTTTTTTAAGTCTTGCATAAAGCACTAGGAGTATGAGTTAACATGTATGTTTTATAGAATATATCTAGAAATTATCTTAATATTTTCATATTTTCAGGATTGGAAAATGGCACAAAACTCTTTATAGCCCTTTATAAATTATACCCTTGCTTTTAAAAGTTATTCTGTATATGTCTGCTACATTTGCATTTACCATTGCACCTTCTCATATCTCTGTAAGGCTGAATATGCCATTACCATATTTTTTTGCAATAATGCAAGTATTTAATGTGATTAAGCTAAACCTGTTCTTTTTTAAGATAACTAATTTAAACTCATAGACTTCTCATTATAAAACATGTTTTTCTGTCTTGCAATCACTCTCATTATCTTCTCAAGAAACATCTATTAAAGTCCATTAATGTCCCTCTGAAAAAGTGAAAACAGAACCACTTCATTGTTGCAAGAACAGAAGTATGAAGATGATTGTATAAAAATGGATAATATTTGCAACTATTTGTTTTGAAGAGCAAATATGACCTGGATATAGTAACTAACATTTTGCATGCAGTAGTTCCAAATTGTTACTGTCTTGTCTTTTCTGACATTTGAAGGTACTTCTAGAATAAAAAAATTATTAAATAACTTAGGTAATGGTTTTGAACTGTTATGAGGGCTTTCCTCATCATTGTGAAATGTAATTATCATGCATTTCTTTACCCTCTTTTCCAACCTCAGTAGGGGACAAAAATATCTACTGCCTATTTCTGTATTATTTTGTGTATGTTAATGGCCAGGCAGCGCCTCTCCGTTCTATGATTTATTAGCAGTTCTAAAACTAAAGCCATTAGTTATTGGGATTTTCTAACCCTCAAAACATTAGAATCAGGGTTTTCTGTTATAAAATAAGCTATTTTGAGGTAAAATTAATTCAATCAAATTCTTAAAATCTACTCACATTAGAGGTTTTTGGCAAAACTTCTGGACTTCTGAACACAGAGTATTCAGGCCTCTCTGACCTCGGTCACTTCTGGATACACATAGGCGTAGAAGGAAACAGCCAGTCATGTTGCTGATATATGGAAGCCACGGTCATGAGCTGTTTGGCAGGACTAGATAAAAGAGTTGATATTACCACATAATATGCTTAAATATAAAGAAAATGACAAATATTCTTCAGAAGAATATTATTCTCAGGCAAGAATATCACAGCTGTTAATCATATCTTAAAGAATATCCTACACAGTCGGTCACAGTGGCCAGACAACTCAGATCCTACCAGAATCTTTGTATCTGAGCAATTACTTGACAGAGCAGTAACTTCAAGAATCCAGGTGAAGCCTATTAAAGTTCTTTCTTTTCACATTTAACATTAAGTTCAGCAAGGCTCTAAGTTCTTCATGGCCTATATATCATAAATGTACATTGCTTAATATAAACTGTCATGCCTCTGAACTATGAGAAAAAAATAACATAAAGAATGCAGAAAACATGAAGAAAAGAAAGAAAGAATAGAGTAATGCCACTATTTCATGAACCTATATTTTGCTTAGTTTTCAAAGCATTTCTGTTAATATATTAATTTTATAATATATGGCTGCTGCTTAATATACCTTATGAAATGGAATATCAATCTTTATTCTCAATATTCCTAAAATCTAAATTTCCTAGAGCTATTTTATATGTTTCCCCACCAGAAAGAAAAATTATGCATTTTGGAGGACCTACTCCTCCAAAAGATAGTGTTGACTTGTAAAATGTATATTCTGCAAAATGATTATTGCAATTGATCCAAATAGCAGATACTTCACAGTATGCGAACATAAGCTGCTTCTAATTGCATTGCTAGTGGTCTTTGGGATATGTCTTGTCTTCTTCTGACATTGATGACCATAAATTGATGTATATTTTTTCCTTACAGTACAATTTTCTTATCAATATGAATGTTGCATTTCAAATTAGGACAAGGAATAAAATGCTTTTGGCAACTATCCGGATTTTTTCAAATGAAATCTTATTTCTTGTGAAAAGTACTAGGATATTTGTGAAATTGCATTAATAATAAAAATATCTTTGCAATATAAAACTGCATGGAATTCTGTGTGGATTGTAGCTGTCTATAAATATGTGTGACTCAGAAAGGGCTACTGAGCAAAATTAAAAAATCCGCCTTGAGAAAAATATCCTGAAAACAGTTTTTGTAAGTGGTTGTTACAAAATTAACACAATCCTGTTGCAAAATCTAAAGTGCTAAATCCATACTAACAATTTTTAGAATAGTTTGTGCTCACCTCTGCAAAACTGTTTTTTGTGTTTTTACACACATTTCGGTTGTTGTCTGAGAATTCCTGCTACCATTTTTTGTCTATCAGTATAGTATGTACATTAAAGTTTTTTTCTTTTTTTTTTTAATTGCTAGGTTTTAGGGGAAGAAGCACCTAAATTTCTCTTATTTTGCGCCTTCAGGACTGAGGCTTATTCCTTTACTAAAATATTAATATTTTTCAGAACACCCAGATTTTCAAAATAATCTGCCTTGGCTCTGTATACTGTGGATAAAAAGCTTTAAGATCCAGAAAGCTTTTGATCCCTTTGGAAGATATGATGATTTTTCATTTATTTCAGTCCTTTTTCATGAAACTATAGTAGAGAACCAACTTATCCAAACATTGCCAAATTTTGAGGGGAGAAAAAAGATTTGGTGCAAATTCATCTCTAGAAATGACTGGGATGATGTGACTCAGCTTGAGTAGGTAAATTGGCAGCTATTCATGATTCACAGTTTCATTATACTTGCCCGTACCAAAATAGGCTAAACTCACAGAGCTTAATGTTTGTCTGCATTTCTGTTTCCAGTTTTGGATAGCTATCAAAGGCACATTATTTAAGTTCTTTGTATGAAGCAATGTTAAAATTGTTATGTAAAGGGAAAAAGTGCCAGTTAAACACAGTAGTGTAAAAAACATCTTGGCAATATCCTTTGATATTATAATATTCAGGAATCCCTTTTATTTTTAGCGCTTTACACATTTTCATGTGTATTTTAGAATCAGTCTGCAAAATTCTAAGTGGATTTATCTGCTGCCTGTTTCTGACATTCCATTCATGCTTTCACAATATATATGTTTCAATGATTCTATCACTTTTCATGCTAGATCAGGGACTTTTCATGCTGGAATTTAACTTCTTGGACCTTTGAAAAGGTGTAGCAAAATTCAGGCATAGTGGGGATACCCTCAATGCTTTTGTCAGACTTGTGTTACTTCCTTCAGCAGTCGGTCGTTTTCACTTGTCCTGTCCGGTCTTGAGATTTACAAAATATTTTTCTCCTAATAAAGTCATTCCTTTTGTCTGTTTGTTTCCAAGAATGGAAGGGAAAAAACGGGATTTAGGCAATAAGAAATTACCCTGTTCAGCTTACACTCCCAGTTTTGAAGGTGCAGTTTTAGTTAAAATAGTCAACATGCATACATTAACTGATTGAGTAAAAAATTATCACTGATTTCCATCATGATCAGATGAAAAAATAATTCACATGATTTGAAGACATTTAACTACCACCACACTGATGATAACTTAGCTGTTCCTTCAGCTAATGAAGATATTAGTTGTTATTTTGGATTTTTCTTATATGGTAGATTTCTTGTTGTCTTAGTGAGCAGCAATCTCAGGTCTACTGAAAGTAGTAGCCACACCATAGCAGATGCCATTAAATATTTGCTTCAGCATAAGAGTCATTTTGCCATCATTTCTATTATGAAAGCTGAAAGACTGATTTATGGTGTCATTTCACCTATGGAGAGATTAAAGACCAATTTCATACAGCCAAAGTTGTATTCCTTTATTGAGAAAACAAACATGAGCCATTACTGAGAAATTAAAAATCCAAGAAACAAAATCATTTCTTCATCTGCACCCCAGTTAGGCATATTTCTTATGGAATCAAGACCATCATTTCTAGGTAGCTCTTTTTCCACACAGTGACTGAGATCTTTGAAGAGTACTTCAAAATGACTGTTAAGGAAGAAAAATCTTCATTCCCTTATGGTGAGGGGGATCAAAAATTTCCCATAATTAATACTTGATATGGTATTTTGAATATAGACAATCTATATCTCAAATAGCCCTGGAAAGCTTGAAAATTAGGAAGTTAACTAGCATAGAAAGCTACACAGTTATAAGGTTCTTTCTTTTTTCCCCCCAGTATCCCCATCACCTTTTACAAATATCCCCCAAAGCAAACAATCCAGTGGCAAGGTTCACTTATGGGGATTTCACAGGTCAACTTAGCAAAGAGCAGCAACCATTTCCATTTCAAAGCAGATACAGTGATATAGGTGAATATCTGAACTGGAGATACATAAACGCATAGGGATTGAAATTAATACTGAAGGTTGACAAAAATGGCAGGAGAGAGCTGAAAAAAAAAAAAAAGAGAAGGTGAGAGCTCCGTCTGTTCGGCTTTAGAAAGAGCAGAAAGAAGCAGCCAAACAAGGATAAGCCTAGTTTCACTCTGATCATGTTGTTTCTTGTGTTCCTTTTTGCATTTTTCACCTTTGCCACTTTAGATTGAAATTTGTGTGTGAGGGAGAAAAAAAGTTCTGCTATGTATTTAGAGAGCACCTGCCAGTTTTTAATACCAATAAATTCTACTTAAAAATATATTTTTAAAATGTATTTTTGGTTTCATTTGCAACATGCTTGACAGAAACAGAGGTCAATACATTTATAGCTTGTAATTGGGCAGGAGGTCAAAAACATTATCCAATGTAACTTTTTTCATCTTTAATTAAATTTCATTTGCATGCACTGCAGGAATAGCTACCAAAATTAAGTTAAATAGCTCTGTATTTTAATGTTGATTAGTAGAAGGTCATGATGACAACAGCCCCCTTCTGCAAGATGAGCAATTTTAGTCCAGAAACCAGTCCATATATGTTTTTATCAAT
This sequence comes from Tinamus guttatus, assembly GCF_000705375.1. The sequence goes on along the minus strand of NW_010583775.1, from coordinate 315,887 downwards.
TTTATTTCTTGCAAGTTTTAATTTTTATCAAAGCACAATAGTGGCTGTTGATAAGAAAAATAGCAATTGCTTCTTGTTCTTTCTTCATGAGAATATATAATTCTTTATCATCATAGGCAGATACAATGACACACTGTAAGTCAAGAATGAGAAAATTTAATTGTAATCCTCTGCCATATTCCTCATTAGACAAGCAGATTAAGAAACCAGACCTCAAGATATTCTCAATGTCTATCATTGTGACAAATTACTACTGAATAAGGTCAAGAGACATACAGACCACAGGGGCCAAATCCAGCTTCGACAACTTTAACTATAAATTTTCCTATGATTTCAAAGGAAAAAGGATGGCTCTACCAGCTGCGCTGCCTGTCTTTTAAAGCTAATAATACATTTAGTTTATACTTTAACTTCTAAGCATCTTGCAATGCAAATATTGTCCCCCACTAGGTTTGCTTAGAAGCAGAATTTACAGCATCAGTGCTACTGCTTGCAAATGCTCTGCTGCTGTTTATTCACAGAAAATAAAATGTGAAAAAGCCTTCAGAAGTTCCACAGCCCACCTCACCTCCACCGGTGACCACGTTCAACAGGTACGAGGCCCTGGAACATGTGAATCAGATAGAGGAGGCCTTGAACCAAGGCCCGTCTAAGGGGATCTCTACAGAGGGGCAGTCTAATCCATGCAGCAAGGCTGCTCCCCCTAAAGTGAAAAGGAGCACCCGGAAGAAGCGGCGGGTGATCGTCGTGGGTGACTCCACGCTGCAGGGCACGGAGGCACCGATATGTAGACCGGATCCCTCATCCAGAGAGGTCTGCTGCTTGCCTGGGGCCAAAATAAAGGATATCACAGAAAGGCTCCCAAGAATTGTTCAGGAGTCGGACTATTATCCTCTACTATTGATTCATGTGGGTGCTAATGATGCCATGGGGAAAATGAGGGACGTCAAGCAAGACTTCAGAGCCCTAGGGATGGCCATCAAAGGTACAGGTGCCCAGGTGGTGTTCTCCTCCATTCTGCCAACGAGGGGAATGGACTCAAGGAGGAGAAGGCGAATATGGCAGCTTAACAACTGGCTGCGCCGCTGGACCTGGCAACAGGGTTTCGGCTTCTACGACCATGGGTCTCTGTTTGATGACCAACAGCTAGTGGGGAACGATGGTACTCATCTTAGCAAGAGGGGCACACGTCTCTTTGCAAAAAGGCTGGCCAACCTGGTTAGGAGGGCTTTAAACTAGGCAAGAAGGGGGAAGGGGAGTGGCACACTGACACGGCAAGCAGTACCGCACAGCCCAGGTCAGGGGCTACAAGGATGATCAGGGGCCTGGAACATCTGCCCTATGAGGAGAGGCTGAGGGAGCTGGGCCTGTTCAGCCTGGAGAAGAGAAGGCTGAGAGGGGATCTAATCAGTGTATATAAATACCTCAAGGGAGGGAGTGCAGAGGACGGGGATGGTCTCTTTTCAGTGGTGGCCACTGATAGGACTAGAGGAAATGGCCGGAAACTGAAACATCAAAAATTCCATAGGAACTTAAGGAAAAATTTCTTAACAGTGAGGGTGCCAGAGCACTGGAACAGGCTGCCCAGAGAGGTTGTGGAGTCTCCTTCTCTGGAGATCTTCAAAACCCGCTTGGATGCAGTCCTGTGCCACGTGCTTTAGGTGTCCCTGCGTATGCAGGGGTGTTGGACTAGATGATCTCTAGAGGTCCCTTCCAACACTAAGCATTCTATGATTCTATGATTCTATTCTAAGTTGTCTCATTTCACTGTCCCAGGGCAAAATCAGTTGCATCTGAATCATTCTAAACAAGTATTTTTCAAGCTTCTTTTAGAAAATCTCTGTTTATGGAGAGTTTACAGCCTCCTCACTTGAACTAATGCTTAACTATTCTTACTGCTGGCTAGTATTTTCTGCTGTCTAATACTATACATTCCTTGGTTCAGTTTTACTCATTGTTTCCTGCCTTTTTCTCATGACAGAGAAATTTCTCTAATTTGCTCGTTTTCACAAATCCGGCACAGATATATTTTAAAAGGTGATCCTAATACTCCTGATACCCTCAGCATTCTCTTCCCTAGACTAATCAGCTCCAAATATTTCAGTCTCTGTAAATCAAATTATTATCCTTCTGCAAATACCTCGCAGCAGTTATTCCATTATATCTTTCCTGAAGAACTGTGACTGCAGCGGGTTGTGGAGCGCTATCAGGGCAGAGCAAAATAGAGATCAGAGTTTGTGTGTGTGCCATGCAGTCCCAATGGCTTTGACTTCTTCTGCAAATGTTGCACTAGGCCACTCCACAGGATTTGCTCCTATTTTTAATTTCTTATTCTTATGGATTCCTGTCCCCCTAACCATCCACACTGCTCTCCTAGGGGTTTACTGTCAGGATCCCTTTTGCTGTAACTCGTCCTAATCTTTCTCCATTTCCAATAAACTCATTGGTTAGGTCCAGCTAGGTACTCTCTCAGTAACATTTATGGATGGGACTGTTTCTGGACTTCCAAGGGTCCTACAATATTCCATCAGGCCTTACCCTCTAGCCTGCCATTATGACACACTGTACAGTGAACATTTTTGTGATTATACTATGAAAACTAATACTGAACATTAAGTTCCATGATAAGAAATAGTCTCATAACAATCACTGGTCAGAGAACTGACCAATGTTCAGAGTTCTGAACAGAGTTCTGCTCCAAAAATGCCTTGCAGTGAGAAGCTGAGGATGTTCAAATGCCTTATGCTAAGTGCTGCACTCCAGATTGCTCAAGGAGGGACTAGCCACAACCAGTAACAGTAAATCAATTGCCCAGGTAGGCAGAAATCACCTTGGAGCAGATCACAAGGGCATTATAGATTTCTAGATATTGTTGACTTCTGCTGCTTAAAAAAAATGCCATCACTGACCTGATCTAGTGCTGATAGTCTAACTTTGAGATTGGACTTGATAACCTCCAGAAGTCCCTATACCCAGCACTTCTGCAGCTACATGATGCTGGGATCTCTGAAGGTCCGTTATAAGCTCAGGTCATATCTGCAGAACTGCTGACTGACAGTCATTTCTCAACTAATATTTCTGCAACTGTTTACTCCTCAGCGTAGCATTTTGAACTTGTCCACCTTGAAGGCATCATCTTGTTTGTTACAGAGAGGTGTCCTAATCTGTCAAGATCATTCTAATGTTGCTCATCAGAAGGGTATCCTTTCCAACCTGGAATCCTGTGCAGACTGAGTAGGTGTACTGTACACTCTATCATTCAGGTGACTAAGGAAATACCAAATAGTGTCAAAATAGGAAAAAGACTTGTATAATGTCATGCAATAAACCCACTCAGTTTGACAGAATTCAGCTCTGAGGGACCAATTTGTTAAGCATACCTTCAATAGTGTATCCTACATAATTTTGCGTTTACTTTGCAGGATTTCTGCCAAATATGTCTGAAGTAGTGAATAAAAGACAGTCAGGGATCAGTCCCTAGCAAAATGTCACAGACTGGCTTGTGTCCACACTGCTTAGGGCTATCTCCTTCTGCAAAGCATGGAAATATCCTTCAAGATCACATTACTCTGGCTGGCTATGAAGGTCTTTTGGGACTTGACTACAAACCACTTTGGACTCTCGACTCTCTTAAGTGGATTCAAGTACCTGATTCAATCTATTCAAGGTACAAATGCAAGTTTTGTCTATGTTCTCAAGGAAGACTATACATTTCTGCCATTCGCACTCGAAAGTCACTGAAAGTCACTGAAATGGAGGTCAGATTAAAGTCCCCTGTGACTTCATAATACAGATGAAGTTATTTTTTACAGATTTTTTCCATGAAATTGTACTTAATGTATTAAGTAGAACTGTGACCTCTCTAGAACCTTCTTTCTTATTTATGTAAAGGAAATTAACATACCACAACATCGAATAATGTGGGAATAAGGATAATAAGGAATAATAGGGAAAGTAAGGAAAAACAGAGCTTAAGTAATTGTGTCCAGGATTTGGTTACTGTTTATCTAACCCGTCACTCACTCTGACTTTGCCAAATTACACTGGAAATACGGTTGAGAAAATATGCGTTTTCATCTGTTATAGGTAGATCCTAGCAGTATTATTCAGTTTGTCATTTCAGGATTATTTTTTCATCATAGAGCTACCCCTTTCCAAACATATCTCTTACACAGCTCTCATTGTCTGTGCAGTCTGAAGAAAGCTGCCACTCATTTGCGCTTCAGCTGTTTTGTTCATTTTAATAGGGATATTGTTATTGCTTTTTTTCTTCTGCCTTTCTTTTTTTTTTTCTTACTATTGTTCTTGTTGACGTTACATGACTTTTTTATTTTAATCTGACAGATGTCTTCATCATCATCATCTAATTAAAAGAGATCAATGAGCATGTATGGAGAGTAGACACTAAATAGTCAGCATTATATTGGAAGAGTACAATACTTTGCCTTGCATTTAGAGGTTATCTCTTTTAGGCTGTAATGCTGCAAATAGTAAAACCTCATATACAGACACAGCACAGCTTTAAATATTTTAAGTACCTATGAAATATTCTACAGTTATTGAGTTTTCACCAAATATAAAACTATGCTTTGAGTATATAGAAGACATTATATAACTTTTTTTCTTTTGCCAAAAATATCTGTGTTTTCTAATATGTCTAAGATCCAACAGCATATATTGCAACACCTGCAACAATTTTTAGGATTTTTTCCCTCTAAGAACATTTGTCCAACAATTTATATTTTTAAATTCTTCTATTGGTGAATCAACCAGCCTCTCCACAGAGTTTCATATTGATTTTGGACTTAGTCATTCTAATCAATACAATGAACCTTATGAAAAAAAAAGTCTTCCAACCTGTTTCTTGCAGTAAATAAAAATTTCAAAGGTGTTCGGCAGTCTTCCAGGGCCAGAAGTGAACCAAGCATCCTAAACCACACAAAGCTGGGAAAGACGTGCAGTATTGGGGGGTCATCTGCTTCTTCTAATTTTATGCTGCACATCCCAGTGTGTTTAGACAATGATGGAAACAGCATTAAAATCTTTAAAACATTAAATGGGGAAAAATAAATTTAAAACAGCTACCTAGTTTAAAAGCTGTGGTTTTGGGGAAATAAGCATGCTGTAGATATGAAGACTGCTGCTTTTCACTGTAGAACACTTTTGGAAGACAATGTAATTACTATATATAAAAAGAACTGGAAAAGCACAAAAATAAAAGAAAAACATACTTATCCCGTGCCATGACAAGCTTACTCAGGCTTTAAATGAATATATATATTTATAAAATTGCCTTTGACAATTCACAAGATCTGATTATGTGGCAGGATGCTCTGACAAAGAATTTGATTATATGGTGCACTGAGCTGTGGCTAGTAAATAATAACCTTCCCCATTCATACTTCTACTTGTTATTGTTAGAAAAGTGGCACAATATAGAAAATTAGTAAGTACCATAAACAAATCAATTATTGATGCAGGACAGCATGTACCATTTGGAAAAGGTAACCCATTTTGCTTCTGCTGCATCAAGGAATTCCATAAGTGGCTGCAAATTTTAATGTGTAAACCGTAAGTGAGCCAGAGTGAGTTACACAGGAGAAGTTGCTGAATATTTTATTAGAAAGATATTGTAAAACTGTAGGGATAGTTGTTCAGTGAGCGTTACCAGATCAACTCTAGTTGGAAATGAGAATGTGCTTAGAGATATGGCAAAATGCTCAAAGTGGTTTAAATGATTTGGCTAGCTGGGAGAAACATAGTCTGGCGGGCAGACAGATGAGAATTCATTTTGTCTGCATCCATATCTATCTGGAGGCAAGTCATTCCTTCCAGAAGATGCATTCCCTGTTTTGTGACACACTGTGCTTTACTGCTCCATGCATTGCTCTGGGCAGGGGGCTGCTATAATGCAAACATAGCCCCCGGTTCCTGGTCTTGCCATCCCAGCGCAGCATCTGGGTAAGTGAATTTAACGCTCTCTGAACACACTCATGGAGAAGGATGCAAGAGCCACATCTGATGTTGATGTTTAAGGTCTTAACTCTCAAGTCAATAAACTTTACCCTCCAGTATTGCTTTTGAAAATGGATGCTGAAAGTTAGCTACTAACGTTCTGGAAATTTTACTTGAAACCCATATGGACTTGGACATTTACACAGAATATGGAAGAACCATTTAATCTAGCCTTACTTGACTTTATTGGATACTCTTGTCCTTTTATCTTCATTCTTCTAATTAATACACTGTCATACTCTCTATACCTTGACTGGAACAGTAAAGCTTTTTTTACAAAACCACTATTATTTTATGTTTTACAAGCGAAAAACACCTCGCAAGGTATTTTTTGCAGCTTTCAATGTATTTGTAGTGTGTGAAAGAATAAATTGCATCAATCAATAAAAAAAAGGGGGAACTGTGGCAGGACAAGAAATTCTCATGAACTGTATTTTTCTGATTATGGACATTCAAGTCTGCTCCAAACGTTTTGGCTCTCTCAAAAGTAGTTTTCAAATATGGATCTTATTTAAAATATGCACTACCTTAAAATTATAATAACAAGAATAAAAACTTCCAACCACTTTCTGAAACAACAAATTCTAAGTAATATTTTCAATAAAGACATCATTATTCAATATACTTAGTGCCTTGGAAAGTGTCAGTTTAACATTTTTTGAGTATTTAATAGAACTGAACTGTAAACCATAACATATGAACAACTACAAAAACTCTTATGTTTGATATAAATATGCCACAGTTCAATCAGGTAGCATAGCATGGAGGCTAATGGAAAAGTATTTTGGCAGTCAGAGACCTGTAAAGGTTTGAACAGACAGTATATAAACTAAATAAATCATTTTCTAATTCTATTTCTATTTCTATTCTAATTGTATTTATCAGGTTCTCAGGTGTGATACCAGCAGAACGCCCAGGGTATGAAGCCTGCTAAGTCTGTGGACTGGAACAAAGTCCTCTAGTCAAATGCTGTTAGTCTAATGTCATGTTCCTCTCACAGTATCTCAACATGTTTATCTTCAGACTTAATAGTACTTAGTCGTCAGAAAGTCGTGGTAGGATGCCATTTATCCTGGAGAAGTTTGAGTAGAGACCAGGTAGGTGTTAGCATGGATGTTATGAGATGCCGTAAAGACTCAGAAGGATTTTTTTGACCAGAATAATTTTCCTCTGTTCTTTATTCCAGAGCAGTATGCATTCATATAGAAATATCCATTAAATAGAGTTTTTGGATAAGTATTTTTTTAATGTTTTCAAAATATGACAAAGATAGACAAATTTACAACGGAAAAACGTATTTCAAATGTGTTCAAGTATGGAAAATCACATTTCACAGAAGAAACTGAATTTTCCAGCAAAATCTTGTGTTGCTTTTAACTACCCTCCTTGTGCTTACTCCTATTATACATTATGTAAACATAATGATAGGTTTGACATTATTTGCACAGTGAAGTGCCATGTGATCTCACATGTCATACCAAATCTTAAAAAAGATATTTATATCTGCTACACCTGCTATGTATTTATACCTTTATATAATTTTCTCTCACATAACTGAAAAATTTAGACAAATATTTTTTGTGCTAAAAGGCCCTATTCTTGCATTAAGCTTATAGCTACAGTGTAGACAGCTTATCACAGCATACAATTCTACTTTTGTGAATGCTCATATGATGAAGAACAAACATCATATTCAATTTCCTAGTGCAAAGTGTCATTGCGTCTTACAAGAGAAAGAGGAAACACTTGCATCTAAAAATAAATTAACATTAGCTGAATGGGTAGAACTTAAAAGCTCTCCTAAGCCATTTTAAAATATAACAAAATTTATTTTTTTGGTAGCTAATATATAGCACATCAGCTTTAGTAATCTATAGGATGGCATCATATTACGGAATCACAGAATCATAGAATGGTTAAGGTTGGAAGGCACCTCTAGAGATCATCTAGTCCAACCCCCTGCTCCAGCAGGGACACCCAGAGCACGTGGCACAGGGTGGCATCCAGGCGGGTTTGGAAGATCTCCAGAGAAGGAGACTCCGCAAACTCTCTGGGCAGCCTGTGCCAGGGCTCTGTTACCCTCACAGTAAAGAAGTTCTTCCTCACATTGAGGTGGAACTTCCTGTGTTTCAACTTGTACCCATTACCCCTCGTCCTGTCACTGGCCGCTACTGAGAAGAGTTTGGCCCCATCCTCCCTACAGTCACCCCTAAGGTACTTGTACATGTTTGTCAGATCCCCTCCCAATCTTCTCTTCTCCAGGATAAACAGGCCCAGCTCACTTACTCTTTCCTCATACGATAGATGCTCAATCCTTTAATCATCTTCATGGCCCTATGCTGGACCCTCTCTAGAAGATCAATGATGTCCTCTTGCACTGGGGAGGCCAGAGCTGCACCCAATGCTCCAGGTACAGATGAGTAGGGGGGAGGATCCCCTCCCTCGACCTGCTGGCAACACTACAATACTACAGGATATATACTACAATTTTACAGGATATGCAACACTGGAAGCTACTGTGCAATATTATTTTTAACAAACAATAAAATCAGATAATTTGAAAATTTTATTTTAAATTAAAATTTCCCCAAATATTTTGTCTTGCTAGTTTCCTAGGCTTTTAATTTTAAATGAGAATGAAAATAAAAATGGCTTCATTCATATCCTGACAAATAGCAAGAACATCTAAAATAAAATTTTACTTAGAAATCATGGTCTTTAAAAGATTAATAAAGAGGAAAAATGGCCAAATATTAACAACCATATCATGTGTCACCCAGCTTTTAAATAATGCAGCATTCCCTAATAAAATCAGAGAGGATTTCAAACTGAAAAGACTGAGAAGGACATAGGTAAATGAAGGAGTTGTTGTTGAAATTTCTCTGTTAAAAATTGTTTCTGAACTATGATATATCATTCCCCCTCATTTAAAACCAGAATTACCTAAAAATATACATGAAATTTTGAAAAAATAGGGAAAG